>CAJQZJ010001558.1:4175708-4213212 GCA_907164525.1 Lophiomys imhausi
TGTGTGTGTGTGTGTGTGTGTGTGTGTGTGTGTGTGTGTGTGTGTGTAGGTACCTGTGAGTGCATGCATATGGAGGGCAAGGATAACTTCTAGTGCCATTTCTCAGACCCCATTCACCATGTGGTTTTGAAATCAGTTTTCTCGCTAGCTTTGAATTGGCTAACTAAGTTAGGCTGGCTGGCCAGAAAACTCCAAGGACCCTCTTGTCATATATATATACCACATCATGTCTGTTTTTAGTGGAGTCTCATGAAACCTATGTTGACTTCAAAACACCCCTCTGTAACTCCAATTCCAGGGGATCAGATGCCACTTCTAGCTTCTGCACACACTGCAAGTATGTGTTGACAGACATACATAGAGGCAGGACACCAATAAACATAAAATGAAATAAAAACACTTCTCAAACTTTCCCTTCAGCTTAGAGGGTTTTTTTTTTCAGAATAAATTTTAACCTTATTTTCTGATTATAATACTTCTTTCAAAATGTTATTCCTTATTATGTGTTATTTTCTTTTTCCTTTTATGCAAAATACATTTTTCTCATGTAATATATCCTAATTACAGTTTCAGTTCCTTCTACTAATCCCAGTTCTTCCCTCCGCATACTCCCCACCCCCGAAATCTGGATGGACTCCCTTTTTGTCTCTCATTAGAAAACAAACACGCATTTAAGAGCTGATAATATGTTATGTTATATGATAAAAAAAGCTAACACACTGGAATTGGCAAAACAAACAGAAGGAAAGGGGAGTAAGCGTTCAGCACACAAGCCTATGTGCTACATTCCATGGGCAGCACCTGTGGTAGTTGGTCTTAGTTCTCAATTTGGGAGGGTTTAGAATCAACCCAGGAGACACATCACAGGCTGTTTCCAGAGATGGTCATCTCAGGGAAGAAGATCCGCCTACATAGTGAGAAACCTCTTCTAGCACAGGCAAGAGGGGAAGCATGGTGCCTCTTGCCTATCCTAGCTTCTTACTGAGGAGTGCGTCTTTTTTTTTTCTTATTTATTTATTTATTTATTGTTTGTTTATTTATTTATTTATTTGTTTGCTTGTTTGTTTGTTTATTTATTTATTTATTTATTTATTTATTTGTTTTTTGCTTCAGGTTACATCTCCATCATAGTGTCTCTTTCCACCCTTCCCAGTCCCGCCTTCCCACCCTCTACCCCCTAACACTTCCATTCCATTACTCTGAAGTGGAATGTCCCTACGTAACAGTCCCTCCACCCTTGTTCCGCAGTCATATGAGGGCCAAGAGCCTACTCATACACGTGGGGCCTACGAGGCAGTACCACAAGGTAAAAGTGTCTCAATGACAGGGAGAGAAAAAAAAAGTCTATGTCTGTGTTCCCTTTGGTGCGTTGTTTGTATTACAGATATCCTGTACTATATAGCTAAAATCTGACTATAAGTGAATAGATGCCATGTGCATCCTTCTGAGTCTGGGTTAGCTCACTCAAGATGAACTTTTCTAGTTCCAACCATTTGGCTGAAAATTGCATAATTTCCTTGTTTCTGATAGCTGAGTAGTATTCCATTGTGTAGATGTACCATAGTTTTCTAATCCATTGTTCAGTTGAGGGGCATCTGGGTTGTTTCCAGTTTCTAGCTATTATAAATAAGGCTGCTATGAACATAGATGAGGCAACTTCCTTGTGATTCGGTGAGGAGTCATTTGGCGGCACTGGGAAGGGTCGAAAGAGGACACTATGATGGAGATATAGCCTGAAGCAATAAATAAATAAATTAAAAAAAGAATATATCCATAAAAAAATGAACTCTTAAGGTTTGAAGTTTCAATGTTGCACAAATTGTCATTATTTATTCTAGCTTACATATTACCCAAACTATATAAATATAAGAACAGAATATTACATGTAAAACTCTCTGAGGAACATAAATATAAAAAACAGAAATAAAATATAATCAAGTTTCACTCCCCATTTAATTTACTAGTTCAATTGCAGTAAATTTATATACGCAGATTAAGTACCGGGTCTTATTCACCACGGCTGCTGCCCTCTGCTGACACTAGACCTCTGTTTCCTCACCTTTCCTATATAGATGGAACAGCTGTGAAGCTACAGGGAGCTTCCAGGTCTCCAGCAGAGCTTTGGGACTTCTGAGGCCTCTAGCTTTGAGGATTGAGCAGCTATTGAGTTCTCTGCCTTTTCTGTGTGCAAATAGCTGTTGTTGGACTACTTACCCATAATGTATAAGCAACCTAGTGAATCTCCCAGTATAATTACTATGCATTCTCTTGGTCCTACTTCCCTGGGGAACACTGCCTGTTGAATCTCATAACACCAACAATTCCAGAGATTGTGGGAAAGGTGTATTTTTTAAGCCCTGTAGTTGTAGTTAAGAGTATTAATCAGAACACTCCAATTGTCAATATTCTGAAATTTGTAAAATACACATATCCCATCATCCTGTATTTCCATTCATGGACTCTGTAATGAGAATACAGGAAAAAAAAAGTCAGAGTATGTAGAATAGTGTAAGCATGTAGAATAGAACATATAGAAGGACATCATACATAGAATAGTGCAAATATGTAGAATTGTACATATAGAGTGTCATATGTAGAATAGTGTAACTAGCCAGAAGAACAATAAAACAATACTGTTTTTAATAAAAATAATAATAACTGAAAATAGGAAATTAACATAAAGGTGAAAGCATGAAACTTGAACTACATCTAAAAGAAATGTTCCCATTTATCTATGTATTGTGTATGGTCTTTTAGTGTTTACATGTGTGTTCATGTGTGTCTAAATGTACTCTCTTTCATGGGAGATTGTAGATGACCCTTTACACAGAGTACTGAAGACAGAAATAATAACCCAAAGTAATCTGAGCATGGTATGGAAAGTACTTCTGAGTACATAGGGTGGCAGATAGTGTTTGCCCTGGTAACCAAACCTCATTGTGACGTCAAAGAGCTCACAAGACAGTGGTTCCGTGTAGATTATGGGATGCTCTGTCATCCAGGAGCCCTGGGGACTGATAATGGAAGAAGGAAAATTTACTGTTTTCATTATTACCTGAAATCTCAGCCTCTGAAATAGTTTTTCTTTTACCATAAAAAGTGCACTTTTAAATAAGCACCCAAAAATGCACAAAAAACATCAAACGTAGTTTTGAAGAAAAAACAGGCTTTAAAAACAATGGAGACTCAAAAAGTATAATTTGAGGAAATACAAGTAAAAAAAAAATGTTTCTGTTTCATGCTGTTCAGAGTTCTCTTTTTAAACTTTATCTGTGAACCAGATTTGGGCGCCAGGCATTCTACTACACAGCATCACTCAGTTGAGTGTTTGTTAGCATCTCATAGTCTTGTTCATAAAATCTAATAGGAGAATATGGTATGTTTTAGGTAGATAGAGACAAGAGGTGTCCAGGGAAGACAGGCAACCTAGCATAAGTCCCAATAATATGAGCAAGAGGCAAAGACTGTGTCCCTGAATTCACTCTCACTCAATTGTTCCTTTTACAAAAGTCAAGTCCCATGAGCATGCTCATGTGGCTAGATAGCACATGAGTTCATAAGTAAGGGACTATTAATTTGCAGTATGGGGTATAACTTGTTCTGTCCTCTTGTCTCAGCATCTCCAAATATGATCTTGTATCCCGTTTCTAAACTGTATGCAAGATGTGTTAAGCATATTAATACAAATATATAATATATGAATTTTTACTACTGATATAACAAGAATATTATTAATTTAGTAGTTTAACAAAAACAAGTTATTATTTGACAGTTCTGGAGGTCATATGGCTGCTTTTTCTTGTCAAGTCTGTGTTCCACATGAGTGAACACTGAAATGCCCTGATAGGAATTCAGAGTTTGAAATCTGAATTAGTTACTTTCATGCATGTTATCAGGACATTATGTCTATCAAAATACATATAACCTTTGTAGCTTGCTTGTCTAATATCAGAGGCAGGAACCATATCCTTAAATATTACATACATATGTATTTACAACACACACACACATGCATATGTTTAAATATCTAGAGTAACATACACATAGAATAATGCCTACATAGAGTGTCCATCTTAAATAGCTTGTTTTAAATTACAGTAATTAAGATGAAAGATACTAATTAGCACATAATAAGAAAGAGTTACTGGTATATGTCTATAATCCCAACATTCAGGAGACAGAAACAGAAGGATTGCCACAAGTTCAAGATGAACCTAATTAAGTTATTTCATAAATTCCAAGCCAGTTAGGGCTACATAGAGATACCGTGTCTCAGATAAAGTCTGTGGGGAGTGATAGCAAAAGGAGGGGAGAGGAAAGGAGCTGAAAATCATATTTTCATAACGTTATACTTCCAGTGAAAATGAAGTTTAGACTTAAATCTAAATCTTACATTTCTGTTGTAAAGTTTTATAGTTTGAAGTCTGTGTACATGCAGTTAAATAGACTCCAAAATAATTAGCGTGGTGTTCATAAATAATTATAAAATCATGTATACTAACCTTCAAAGAGATGAATAACTTTAAAAGATTTTATGCCTAAGTGCATTAAAGTGTAGCTCTGAAGTCATTAAGAGCAAGAACGTTGTTCAGTCAACTGCTTCCTGGATCCACAGCAAAATAGGAAAAGCCTGACTGCATTTTCTTCTCAGACTGTTTTCTATTACACGTAATCTGAGGAAGGCAGACCAATATTCTATGTCAGATGTTCTTAAAATAAATAACTAGTTTAGAGCATCTTTAGAAAACAACTATGTGTCAAAAGAAGCAGGCCTCTGAGAGAGTGCTTTACGTTTTAACTGTTTCTGTATTTGACTCATATGCTGATTGACTGAGATAACAAAAAAATTAACAAAACAGCTGCACTTATTAGTTCAAGGTTTCATGTATCTCTTTGAGCCCATTAAAATTCACATCTAATGGAGAACTGAATGTTTGGTGTCTGATTTTGCCAAATAAAAATAGATTCTAACTCTGAGGAAGGTAGGTTATTATAATGAAATAAAGTGATTGCCATGAGCAAAGTCAAGAGTATCATATGAAGACAACACTGAAAATGCAGAATACATATCAAAATTACCCAATGCATCTACTGAACAAACCCAAGGCCATTAAAATGTGCTGTTGAAGTTTCCACTACAATACAAGAAAATAAATGTTCTCATTTGTCATGTGACCCTTTCAGTGAAGATCAAAGAGAAAATACAGAACAAAAACATGACCATACAAAAGAAATATGGAGAGAGAATTTTTATGACTTAGAGATAATCATGTAAACAATCAAAGCATATGGTTTATTCCAAAAAAAGAAAAAAAGAAAGGATATTAAATTTAAAAGTAGAATAGCAAAAAGAAAAATTATGGTATCATGGCATTCATCGCTATTGCTTTCCTGGGGTCAAAGAGAATCATTTATAGAAGCATCATGACTATCAACAACATACAGCTCCTAGACTTCCATTGTGCTGCTGAGTTCTTCATTGTGTAAGAACTACAGGTTGCATGAACTCTTTCACTGAATTGTGGACATGCAAAAACATTCATATTCTTCTCTGGAAATTCAATAGAGATTTCAAAGGAAAATATGTTATGGTGCTATGTTTTGTAAAATACATTATTTGTTTTTGGGTTTTTAAAATATTGTTATTTTATTCTGTGAGAATTTCATACAATAACAATGTATAAAATACATTGTAAAATATACAATGTATTTTGATCCTATGCCCCCTCATTCCTCCCCTAACTTCTCCCAGATCCAAGCCCACCCCTCCCAAATTTGTGTCCCTATATATAAGTTTTATATATATATATTTCATATATATAAATATTTATTTATTACATCAAGCTACATTTCCACCCAGCCCCCTCCCTTTAACCCTCCTGGTCCCACCCTCCCATCCTCTTTCCCCCTCCCAATTAACCTACTCCTCAGTGTGGGGTGCCCTACATATCAGCCCCCTTCAGTTCAGCAGCCATATGAGGACTGCTGCAGCTTTCTCTTGTAATGGGGGATTGAGTGCAGCTCCACTATGGCAAAGTGTCCCACTAACAAGTAACAAAGTCTATGTTCCTGCTCCTTTTGGTGTGCTGGTTGTAGTATAGTTATCCTGTACTATATGGCTAAAATCCAGTTATAATTGAATACATGCCATGTGCATCTTTCTGGGTCTGAGTTAGCTCACTCATGATGAGCTTTTCTAGTTCCATCCATTTGTCAGCAAATTGCATGATTTCCTTGTTTCTGATAGCTGAATAGTATTCCACTGTGTAAATTTACCACAATTTTTAAAAATCTATTCTTCGGTTGAAGGACATCTGGGCTGTTAGCAGTTTCTAGCTATTACAAATAAAGCTGCTATGTGCATAGTTGAGATGTCCATGTGGTTTGGTGAGGAATCTTTTGGACGTATACCCAGTAGCGGTATGGCTGGGTCTTGAGGTAGAGCTATTCCAAGTTTTCTAAGATATTGCCAGACTGATTTCCATAGTGGTTGTACAAGTTTGCACTCCAGCCAGCAATGGAGGAGTGTTCCCCCTTTTCCACAACCTCACCAGCATGTGCTGTCATTTGAGTTTTTGATCTTAGCCATTCTGGGGTGTGAGATTAAAATGCATTGCATACATGTATAAAAATTTCAAAGAATTGGTAAAAGTATCATTTAATAATAAGATACTGATAGAAGAAGAGGACTAAAGGAATATAGGCAAAGTCAAAATATTGCACCCTACAGCTGGATGCTCCTATCTCTCTTTTAAGGAAAATAAAACTAAGATTGAAATATGGAGTAAGACAAATATGTGATGCCATGTGGCCACCTTTGTAATATTTCCCTTCGTGCTGTCAGTTTTCCCCTCTCCCTACCCCACATCTGTGGCAGCTACTGATCTTCTTACTCTCTCTACCTTCTTAGTAGACATCCAGGATGTTAAAAAGCTAAAACTACACAATAAGTAGAATGCATGATACACAAAGCAGATCTTAATGCATTTACAGGCTTTAGTAAAAACATCCATACTGGTCCATCAGTTCTAAAATATTCAGCATTTTATGGTAAGATATTAGTTAATTAATAATACAGAGACTATGAGTGGGAAAATAGAGCATAGAAGAGCTCTTCTGGCTATCTACGGGCTTATAACTACTCCAAAATTAGTCTGTTTGTTGTAAAAGAGTACTGTGGTTTATACAAACTCAATGATAGGTAAAAGAGTAAGGCAGTTTATATGAGTCTGGCTAAAAATCTCACAGTTCTTGTTGTTTTACGCTCTGCATCATCCTATATGATAGCATTTCTTCTATTAGCAGTTAATATATATGTAGTAATAAAACCTGGCATTATATTTGTCATTACTCCAGATCTTTCTGCTTTCATTGATTTTTTTTTCTTTTTCACTTTTAAATCCAAGTAAGTCAGTGGTCACATACACAGAAGCTCTGGCAAACAAAGCCAATCAATGAATCATGTCAGCTGTGAGAGACAATAAAGAAGGGGACTCTCTGGGGGAATGGCCCCTGTCTAAAGGAGGCAGCCACTTTTCAGCCCAGAATAGTGTTGACACATGGATTTCTTTCCAACCTCAGCCAAAAATCAGAATATTTCATATATAGTCTCCTACTTTTAAGTACTATCAACCCCAATTTCACAGTCTTCAGTGAATCAGTGAGAGAGAGAGAGAGAGAGAGAGAATGAGCCATGTTCTCATAGTAAGCAAAATCTCATTGGTTCTCTGAAATAAGCTTGCAAGGAAATGCAATTTAAAGCATGCCTCTCATCATCTGAAGTCATTCAAAGAATTTCAGGACTGGAAAGAGCTGATAGAATGTTTGCCTTGAATACATGAGCACTTGAGTTGAATCCCTAGCAATGTAATAAGTAAAAATAGTATTAAAAATATTTCTTCAAACCATGACAATGTGGAGGTATACTTATATATTATAATCTATGACTTTTATGTTTTGACTTGTGCTTGAATTGTTAGAAACACATAAGTGCACACACAAAGAGATACACAGTAAAGAATCTAGCTATGGTATTCAGTTTTAGGTCCCTAGCCAAGCAAAAGCTTCTGTGAACAATAAATATTTAATTCCCTTGTGAGAAATACATTATTTGATAATATAAATGAGGCCTTTTAGATTTGAATCTTGTTCTATATGCAGAATTTTCCATAAACTTATAAATATAAAGTCGATTTCCTACAGAAAACGAATCTGACTTAGCACTAAACTCCATAAAAGGCAGTGAAAGGAAAGGAAATCTCCACATTGTTTTCTATGAAATACCATCTTTCTATCACTATCCAAAAGCATCATGAGATCCAGAAAATGTGAAGTATGAACATATGATTGTAGACTCTTTATAAAATCCTTTAAATTTTGCAACCACAAATTTGTAAGAAATTTTTGAAAAAAAAAAGCCAGAATGCTAATTTTTAAGGTGTATTAAATGTCATGTAGAAAAGGATGAATACAACCCCCAATCTTATTATGAGGGAAAGTAAGCAGGGTTTGCTAAGTCCAGTAAAGTCACAGGAAAGTATCAAGAACTGAGGCAGAAGGAGAAACTGCAACCAAATTACTGAACTAGTAAGATATAGTGATTATGTGGCAATAGAGGCAAACTTGACCAGTCAGTTGAACAGTCTTAGAAACACCCTGAATCCTCAGATTGTGAACTCACTGAGGAAAGACAATTGTTGAAGGTTATGATGCCAAAGAAGGATTTTAGCAGTCAAGCACTTGTATTCAGTTATTTACATTTCCAGGAAATAAAACTTTCTATTTTGTTTCTCATTCTTCCAACAGATTTAGCAAACAAAATGTATCTCTTTGATAATCTGTTTTTAAATTCTCAAAAGTCAAATGGGGAACTCAAATGTCAAGTGACTCAACTTCCAAACACTCGTAGTCTTGGGTACATTACCTAGGAATTATAGGCATTTAAATGGAAATAATATCTTTACCTATCTTTATTAGTAATTATTATTATTAATTTCCACCAAACAGTACACAAAGAAGGCAACTATATTATTATTAATTTTAGTATGTCAAAAGATAAGAAAGAATGATAGAGTGAATATGTGTTAAGTACAATGACATATATGAGAAAATATCATGAGGAAACAGTAAAAGGAAGAATTTACAAACCATCATGTTCACTGAAGCAATTCTGAAAGACTGTCATACTTACTAAATTGTTACTTCAAAATATATGGATAGCTTAAGTTTTTTTTCCTCTTTTCTATAAGTATTTCCGCAATATATATGAGGACAGATTTGTTTAGTTATTGAGTATACTTTAAACACAGTTAATGTGACACACCATTTAATGTAACCCAACATTAATGCAACACAATTGCTAACTGTTAGGGAGACACAATTAAGCCTAGAAAAGAGTTTTCAATTTACTAGATAAATGCTTCAAATATTCCTTAAACCTAAACATGTATAAATCAATGTGAGTTGAATGTGTCAAGAAATACATGTGCTAAGGTAGAAGAGAAGCCCCAACTTCAGAGACTATAGAATGCTTCTTTAATAACCTAGGACTTTAATGGAAAGATATTATTACCCTGCTCAGAGAGAGGATGATAAGATAGGGGAGTAGAGGGAGACCATTACGCAGCAGAAAGAGTTTTTGGCAGAGGAAACTAATATTTTGGGTAGTTATCAGAATTTTACATGTTTTCTTGGACACAGATTGTGTAGAGGGAGACAGAATGGAATAAAGCTGAAGAACAAAGTGGGAAGAGAGCTTTTAATGGTAATAGGATCCTCTGTATATTAAAAGTGCAAGGGTGATTTATTAGGACTGTTAGAACACCATGCTATCAAAATGGGGAAGAGAGGAGGTGTTTTAGAAATCTAGCGAATATTTTCAGAGGATTTATTAACATATGTCTTTTACAATTACTTATGGAATCCAATAATATCAGGGAAATATGAAAGGATACAAGTAATATAAAACTTAACCACATGATTTGAAATTTAGATTTACACACACTCAGACTGGATGCTCAACACTTAGGATAGGAAGCCATCTCTCACAGTGCTGTTTTCTTCTAGAACTACAAACAGCCACATGATCTCCTTTAGCAGAAAATCTCCATGCACGCATTGCCTGCAGAAGCTATATGTATTTTTTTTACATTTGTTTATTCAATTTTCCCTGAGCTTAATCTGAATAGCTATCTAATTTATTCTCTGAGGATAGAGTAAAACAGCTTGTCTCTTTTTTTTTGGAAAAAAATGTAGACTGAATTATTTATTTCTAACTTCTTAAGAAGCTTATGAAATGCAAGATGAAAGGTCAGGATTAATTACGAAAAATGGTGTGAATTCCCACAGAAGAAATATATGTTAATTGGCAAAGAATATATGCTGTAGCTGTTACCTTATTGATATTCAACGAAACTTGATGAGACCAAAAAAATGTCTTATTTTTAACAAGTTGCATGTTGTGATAATGTTGATGTTCATCCTGAAGTACATAAAATTTTTGAATAACATTTCTCCTCACAAGCAGTTCTCATGGATAGTTATACTTCCCTTTGTGGTAAAAGGACCTGACTATGTGGTGTTGGATGAACAATTGGCGTGCTTTTTCCTGGGGAAGACCCTTCCTCCCACTCTCAGCACTTCTTAGTTGCATATATTTAAGTAATATTATACTATTTCCTTAAGATTTAGCTGCTTTTCTTTTCTTTACTTTTCCTAGATTTCTGACACAAGCACCTGCATTGATGATTTGGGATCCTCCATTTTATCTTAAATGCACGAATTGTTACAAGTATCTTGCCGATAACTGCTTTAACCACATGCTACAAAGGTTAATGTCTAATATTGCTATGTTCATTCAGTTCAGGAGACTTTTGTTCTTTTTTTTAAGGTGTGTGTATGTGTGTGTGTGTGTGTGTGTGTGTGTGTGTGTGTGTGTGTGTGTGTCTGTGTGTGTATACACATGCACACATGCATGCCATGCGCTTATGTGCTGGCACACACATGCTCAGTCAAATATGCCACAGAGCCATGCCCCTATGCATCTGTGGAGGTCAAAGGACAAGCCTCTTGCATTTTATCCTCTTCTGCCACTTTGTGGGATTAAGAGATCCAAATTAATTTTCAGGCCTCAGCCACCTAGCTTGCCCTTTTGTTCTTTTTGAGATTTTAATCTGACCCAAGTTTGTGGTTTGCTTCTATTTTGCTTGTTTGTGCTAAACATGAACTCAGAGCCTTGCACGTTAGACAAGCATTGTTATGAGCCAAATCCCGAACCTTTGATATTTTGAGAAAGTTCACACTACTTTGCAGAGATTGGCTGTAAACTCACCGTCACCTTGAAGCCACCGTTGTCCTTTCTCAGTCACCTGAGAGGTGAGATTGCAGCACTGTGCTTGGCATGGAGCAAACATTCTTAAACATGTGCTGCTTAGATTCCAAGTGTGTACATTTTTTCCCCGTGTTTAATTGTTATTCTAGCTTCATTCTGTTGTGATCAAAGCACAAATGAGTTCGGTCTTTGAAATTGCTTGTTAGGGTGTTTTGAAAATAACTATCAAGCCTTTCCTCTTTTCTTTTTGGAATATGCATTATATGAACCAGTTTATGCTCATGTATGTGTAGAGGTCAGAGGATAGCACTGCGCATCTGTCCTTTCCTTCCACATTGCTTGTTTGCTGTTGCATGTCCTGAAGCTTCCAGGGCCATTTGCTTCTGATTTGCATTGCCCTATAGGATGACAGACACTAAAGACGTGTGCTCTTGTACCTGGTTTTGCAAGGATTCTAGGAATCTGAACTCTGACCTCGCACTTGTGTGACAAGTCTTCACCACTAGGCCATCTTTCCTGCACCCTCTCAGATTTATCTGATTATAATGCTGCTGAGTAATATACCTCTGTGAAATTTCATTCTGTTTTTTCTACCAACTGTTGAGAGACTAATATTAAGTTTTTTTAAAACACTAATTATGGATTTATCCTTTGTCTGTTTTAGTTGCATCATTTTAGCCTTGCATATTTTGTGACGTTTGCTCCATAGATCTGTATTTAGAATTGCTGTGTCTTTGTAATAGATCAGCTTGTCTCTGTTCATGCTAGTCTCTCTCTGGTCTTTGCTCTGAGGTCTGATTTGTCTGACATCACAGACACTCATGATTTACTGTGAATATTTGCTAGTTGTAACTAACCCTGCATATCCTAGAGTGCCATATCCATAGATTCAGCCAAACACTTCACAAATACTTGAAAATAAAACTGAATAATCACTACACAAGAACAGACTTTAAATAGTCAATATTCCCCAAACAATACAATGAAAGAATACTTTTAGATCATTTGCATAGCATTATCATAAATAACCTAGAGAGGATTTAAATATATGGTAGGGTGTATAGAGGTTATATAAAATAGAGCCTTTATATATGACTATTTATAATTGGGGCTTGGGGATCCAGGGCCTTTGATGTCTACAGGAATTCCCAGACTAAGCTTTCAGGGATCTTGAGAAATAACGTTTGACATTTTCTACATTTCTAACTTCAGTCTTTCTAAATTATTATATGTGAATTTGGTTTCTTGTAAAAATAAGAGTGAAAGTGTAGTTGTAGTTTTAGTAAAACCTTCTTGTGTTTTCACTCTCTTTGAGATCTTCTGGTTTTCTTTCTTAAAATTTCTTATAATTGAAGCCTTCACTTTTTTTCTCATTAAACTTGTTTTAATGGGTCTCAAATTCTGTGACATATTTTTGGTCATGTTGTTTCCATTAAAAATTACTGATTTTGAAAACTAATAACTTAAAACGGCCACACACACACACACACACACACACACACACACACACACAAAAGGTCTACAAAACATTCTCCTTTCCTTCTGAAGGCTTTACGATGCATTGTTATCATTAACCAGTCTTTTACTATTAAACTTAAATGGCCAATTGAGACAAACAGTTCTGAGACTGTTCTTCCACCACTGATTAAGACTGGGGTGGCAAGTGGTTTATTTACACATTATTATCTGTTGTTGTAATTGTGTGGTTGTTTTGAGACATAGACTCACTCTGTCATCATGTTGGCCCGGAACTCACAATGGACACCAGACTAACCTTGAACTTGCAAATATGTCCCTTTTTCTACCTATTGTGTGCTGAGATTAACAGTGTATGATATAATTCCCCATGATACAATTTGAGTGGTAAACTGTCAGGTAGAATTGCAGTTTCATCATTCAGCCTGGGTGAAACAGCTCCTCACTACTTCACTGGAATAAAATTTCCAGCTCCTATGATGGTTTCCATTGGCCTTGCAAGTTAGTATATCTCTATTTTCACTTGGCACTGATGAAATCTCCAAGTCTCCACCAGGGATCCTTGGACAATATTACAATGCACAAGAAAAGAGGGTCATCTTTTGACTGCCAGGTTGCCCTGAAGTCTAAGTCTCCAGACGTATTCTCCACCGGTGTTGTGGGAATATGTGAGTGTTTGTTAAAGAGAAGCATAAGGTCAGTATCTGTATGTCCCCGTTGAGGGTTGATGGCATTCTTTATGACAGTCTCACAAAGATGACTATGTGGGCATCTGCTTAACCATTAGGGTGTAGGAGTGAGTAGTCAAGTTACTAGAGTGTGGCAGTTATTGTGGAAATGTCATACTGATAGATCAACTTTTTCCTACTCTGCATTTAACTTAAGAGAGGGCGTTTATATGAGAGACGTTTGTGTTTGAGCCCCTTGTCATGTCCAGTAACTTGAACTCTAATATATAAAGGTTAATGTGAATCAATACAAAATCCTAGGTAACTAGCACCATATTGTTCCTTGGATCCAAAATTCTCTGGCTTTTCTGAGTTATGTTCTTCACCATTCATAGAACTTCATGGTTTATTTAGTTTTGTTTGCCCATAGGAAACAGAATAAGAAGAAATATCCCTGTTTCATCTCCCTAGAGTGCTGAGTTGTGAGAAAGTTTAAAATGGTAAATGTAAAATTCACATCCTAAGATATCAGTGAGGAGTATGGCCTGGACCGTGGAGACAACTCAGTGGATAAAATGCTCACCATGCAAGCACAAAGACCTGCATCCAAATCTCCAGTACCATGTGACAGGCTTATAACATCAGTTCTGGGATAAGGGTGGAGACCAAAGATCCTAGGACCTCTCCAGCCAATCAGTATAGCAGAAAGAATGAGCTCCAGGTTAAATAAAATATATTGTCTCAGAAAATAAAATAGGGTAGAAAGCAATAGAGGAAGATAGCTGGTCTGGTCAGTTTCTCTCTTGACATGCACAACCCACAGGCAAGCACATTCACATACACATGCACACGAGTACCCCCCCACACACAAACATATACACATGCTCACACATACAACATATGACTTTAGGAATCATGCTTATAAACACGCCTATGGGTTTCTCATGTGCCTCTGTTATCTATCTATCTATCTATCTATCTATCTATCTATCTATCTATCTTATATATGTGTGTGTGTATAATTGATGTATGTATGTTTCTGCCTATAAAATTATGTATAAAATATATATGTATGGATATATAGATCTATATGTATATGCAAGAAGATACTAGGGCCTCTCTCTCTACACACACACACACACACACATATATATATGTATATATGTATGTATATCTATCTATCTATGTATATATGTGTATGTATATATAATTGATGTATGTATGTGTATGCCTATAAAAATACGTGTATAAGATACATATATATGGATGGATATATAGACTTATATAGACTTATATGTATATGCAAGAAGTTACTAGGGCCTCTCTCTCACACACACACACACACACATATATATATATATACACACGTATATATATATATGTGTGTGTGTAGGTATATCTTGTGCATATATGTGTATGTGTGTATATAAGTAAATTTATGTGTGTGTGCTGTGTGTGTGTAAATTTATTGATTTTAGTCCCATTTTTAAGGCCTAACTCTCACATTGCTATTTAAAAGGCTAGAATAGTAAGGTGATAGTGTTTGTTCCTTTGTATCTTCACTCCTGACATAGCTTCGGTGTGCTAAAGTTAAAAGGCAGGCTTTTCTTATAATGTTGGGGAGCTTTAAGGTTCAGGAAGCAAAGGCCTTCTCTGTCATCTTTTCTTGACTTTCTTCCACCTGCTTCTTTTCCTTCCAAATATAAACCATAGAAACTTGAATTTCTATTTCCTCTGGACCATCATAGAAGCTATTGTTCCCTAACCTTTTTGTCTTAGAGCTAGTCATAAAAAATTCTCTGACCTATCTTGTCTGGTAGTAGATCATAAGACCTTCAATTCAGAGACAGTCCTGCCACAGGGGACATACTGCTGTACAGAGGGAGCAAGGAAAATCTGAACAGCCAGACTTGCTAAGTATCGCCACTGAAGCTATTAACATTAGTCATACCCTTTCTGTACAGCGGACTCCCCCACAGTTTTCCACATGCCTACTATGTTTGAGCAACAACTCTCCCTCAAAATACAAGAAAAAGTCAGAAAACTTCAGGACAGTTTAAGTTGGAAAGAGTTGATCAAAAACAAATCCACTTATTGGGAGGTTGAGGCATCTCAAATACTTAAGGGTGGAAGGGATGGAAGTTGCTATGTTTGGCATCCTTTGTGTGTGTGAGTGTGTGTGTGTGTGTGTGTAGATATAGATATATGTTCATAAAATACCAAGGTATCTTTTAAAAAATAACAGACATGATTTTTATTGCATTTACCATTTTCATCACAATTTCTCCAAGATCTACCCCTATTCCCTATCCACTCAATGTTGTATCTTCTTCATTTTAAGCATCGTGTTCAATCTGTGTTGCCCATATGCTCTTGGATGTGTGATCTTCCATAGGAGTGTAGTTGAGCAATCAGGAGTTCACACCTTTAAAGAAAACCAAATTTTCCTCTCCCACCAGTTTTCAGTTGTCAAAGTTCCTCAGCTAGAATTGGGACTTCATGCCCACCTTCCCCCTCTATGCTGAAATTTTGTCTGGCTTAAGCTTCCCAGAATCCATGCACGCTCTCATATCTGATAGCTGTTGTGAATGCATATATGCATCATCTTTTCTGTGTCAACAAAGCACTGTTTTCTCATAATAATCCACCTCTTCTGGCTTTTCAGGCTCACCCTCCTCCACCTTCCACAATGATCCTTGAGCCTTGATGTCATATTTGCAGTTGATCATTTCTCTGTGTCCTTCTTATTCTCTATATCTTTATCAATTGTGAGTCTCCATGTTAACAGCCATCTACTAAATAAAGAATCTTTTATGATGAGGGTTGAGAGATGCATTAATCTATGGGTATAGTAATAAGTCACTAGAAATTGGATTAATACAATGTCCATTTAGCATATTAGAGATAGATTCTACCTTAAGACCTATGGTCTGTCTACCAACATCTACTGAAAGGTTCTTGGCCCTGTTTACAGTGCCAGGTATGATTTTCATCTTGGGGGATGGCCATTCAATCCAGCCAGGAAAGTGGTTGGTTAATTCTATAAAATTTTCAGCATTATTGTGCAGATGCACATATCTTTCCAGGCATGTAAATATTATAGCTAACATGGTTCACAGCAGGATACTGAAGATTACTTTGCTTCTCAGGTAGGATGCATAACACCTTCCAGCACTTTGTAAACTAACCAGTAGTGATGAAGCTTCCAGGTGAGTAGTACTTTGATATCTCCATGTTCTGTCACTCAGGTATGTGATATCTTTAGCTGTAGAATCTTAGCATCATGTTAAGTTATTTGAGCAACTCTAGCAGATAAATCAAGTGTGGAAAGGGGGGAATCAGGTTTTTCAGATGCCCAGATTTTCCTCTTGGTCTGTAGTTTGGCCATCTTGTGGCACTGAGCCACCAACCCTGTTAAAGCTGATAGGTGGTCCAGCCTTCACTTGCAGCTGCGAGGGACTCTCTCCCCTGACGTTATTTCCAGGTAGAAGATATCAGGAATTAAGTGGAGTTAACAACTGCTCAACTGGAGCCTGCTGCAAAATTGATTACCTGCCTCTTGGTAAAGAGAAGCGCCCACACACTTGGAAACATTAGAAATGATCTTTGCTCTATATCTAACTCAGCTTTCATACTAACTTGCCTCACAATTTTAAAAATATCTTCTTAGATCCAGAACACCCTCTTGATTCCTAAACAACTCAAAATTTAACTATGAGACTCTAGCTATCTATTCTTCAACCACCTCAGAGACATGAGAGGGATAAATATATCTGATTACATAAGAAGTGCAAGGCCTGCAGCTTCCAAAACTAGGAAATGACATACCAGTGTCTGCCTGGACAGTTCCCAGTTTCTCTCCATACATTACAGCATCAATCTTCAGCCATTTGGCCCCGTTTCTCTGACAGACATTGATTGTAGAGCAGGAATTATGAAGGACTTACCTACCCTGTCTTGGCAGAGCTAGGCTGTTGACTAAACTCATGGAGATGGTTAGATAGTAGAATGTTAACATCAGGTGACAAATACATATGGACTGGACATTGGGAATGTATGCTAAGCCATATAACTCTTACAATTGTGGCCTATTTATTTCTGTTGTTTTGTACTGTATTTATAGTTATAAGAAAAAGAACCATTTTTTGGACTGAAAGGGAGAGCTGTTGGGGGAAAAAAGAAATACCTTAAACTAAAAAAAAACAAAAACAAAAAAACAAAAAAAAAGAAGGGAAGAGGATGGGGGGTTGATGGGGAGGAGGGTGGAAGGGTGGGACTGGAGGGGGGAGTAGGGAGGGGATTGTGATTGAGATGTAACTTGAAGAAATAAAAAATAAATTATTAAAAAAAGAAATGATCTTTGCTGTGACTGTGTAGTGGGAGAAACTATTTTTTTTTATGGTGTAAATTCTCCATTTATTTTGTTACCCATTAGGTCACACAAACTGGCTTTAGAATATTACTCAGCTCACTATCTGTAATTTTTCTAGGTCCCTAAATGTGTAAACTAGAAATATGATTGTAATATGATCTCAAAATTGGCAACTTCTGCTTTCAAGTTATGAGGGTGGAAGGGTGGGACTGGAGGGGGGCGTAGGGAGGGGATTGTGATTGAGATGTAACTTGAAGAAATAAAAAATAAATTATTATATAAAAAAGTAGAAACACTAAGTATCTATAAATAGTGAGGATATTATAACTTGAAAGGGAGAAACTATTTTCTCTCCAGGTTCCCTGAGCAACATGGCTGAGAGTCATTAAGACCCGATGTCTTATCATATTTCGAAAGATAGACCATGAGTTTTTTTGTTTTTGTTTTTGTTTTTTTTTTTGAACAATAGCTACTAGTTTTTCCAAAGTATTGCAGACCTTATTCATCAATCTTTCCTTTAAGAAGTCAGAAGAATGAAAAATTCTTAGAGCCTGGGTATTCTGAGTTTTTATTGTTCCAGTGGTATTTTGTTTGTTTATTGCTTCAAGTTACACCTCTATCACAGAGCCCTCATTCCATCCCTCCCGGTTCCACCCTTCCATCCTTGCCCCTCTTTCCCACCCTTCCCACTCCTCCTATGTGTAGTGGTATTTTCTCTTAATTCACTGTTTGTAATAGTTTGTAATTACATCAAAACCAATCTAAAGATAATAAGTACCCCAGAGTCACCAATTTGCTACTGCCAGGTTAACTACATGCATTCTCATAAAAATAACAGTCTATTTCTTCTTTTGTATTTCCATGCTCACTTGTCACCTACAGAATTCTAGACCCTAAGAATACAGTAACCTCTGCTCACTGGGCAGCCGCTCTCAGGCTATTCCTTCATGGCCTTGTACACTGACTCTTGGAAATTCCTTATAATGTTTCACATATAAAACAGGTAAATAGAAAAATTTTCAATGTCTGCCATTTGCTTGTTGAATCAATCCCATTTCCTAACTCGGAATTATCTTCAACTATTCAATAACTGATTTCAGTTTCTAAATAGCCAGTGTAATCTTCTTAAGATTCTAAGATTCATGTGCCTGATGTATTTGTCTTCCTGTTCTAACTGGAAGTGTAGTCTAAGTAAAAACCTCTGGATGCTTCCTTGGTCACCTCCACAAAGAAATGATATCTTACTCCCTGATGATAAAAAAGAGACTCTAGCAATGACTTTATTTGCAAGTATAATATATTATCTTATTCACACTTTTTTCTCTCTGATATACTTTAAATTCATGAAAGCAAATATATTTTATGCAGCCAGCCTACTGCCACACACACACACACACATAATGTTTACATACAAGTATGTTATATATATATATATATATATATATATATATACATAAAATATTATATGTTATATATGTTTACATACAGGTATGTTCCATAAGAATTTGATGAAGGGGCTGAAGAATTTGTTCCACAGTTAAGAGTAGTTGTTTTGCTGAGAGCCTGGGTTCAATTCCCACATGCTATCTGTGTAACTTCAGTCTCTTAGAATCCAATGTCCTTTTCTGATCTCTAATGGCACACATTTTGTGCAATATTTGCATACAGGCAAAACACTCATACTTATAAAATAATAAAATAAAATAAATCTAACTAATATGTAAAGAAATTGCCAAGATTTAAATTTAATCTTTAATTTATATACACATGTACAAATATAACTATGTATAATATATGGTTATATATAATGGAAGTATGTGTAGAATGAAGGCATAAATATATATAATTATATAAATAAAAATAAGTATAATTACTTACATGTATCTTGTCTAGGAAACCAAATAATGTCTCAAACTTTAAGCAACTTTATCAGGTATATATTCCTTTCTACAGTCAGACTATTTTGAAAACTATAACCCCATTATTTTCAGAAAAGAGCAAATTCAAGAGTTAATATTGTAAATTCATTTTTTTCAATTTGATCCAGCTGTGTATATGTATCTTTGCTCTTGGGTTAGGAACTGCATACTTTTTATTTTCTTCATGGGCTAAATTCTCTTGGGATACAATAAGTATTCTCTCCCTTTACTGATGTTATGATAAACAGCCCAATTTACTATCCTTTCTCCAAATATGTCACATTCTCCCCGGAGGTGCTGTACCTTCCCCTTGTTGAAATTGCTGACCTTATTCCACCTGTTTCTGAGGACAACAAGAATGTTTGAAATGATGCCATCGTAAGGAATAGTTTAAACAAGTAAGTCGATTAGAGTGGAGGATGGAAGGGTAAAAAGTTACATACATTTTATATAAAATCCAGGAGAACAAAATACTAAAGCCTATGGTCAATTTATTGGCAGGTAGTCTTATCATCAGAAGTATTAATAACCTGCTGGCCTTGAGAAGTCATATTTTAATTTGACCATAAAAACACTTCAAAATTACCCACAGTGAGATCCTCCCAAGGATATATTCAGAAACATTTTAGTATTAAAAATGCTCTAACATTATAGCCATATATTACTTAATTTGACTGTTTTCTCTATTGAATGAATCCAGTTCTCTGGATACTTATTCAGGTTGTTCGCTTCAATGTGTCATAAACGATTTGATGAACTCACTGTGCTGTTTGTTAATGTTAAGTTTTGATGCTGTGGAGAGTAGAAAACAATCTGGTTTTTTTAGGTGCTATAAGGAATGCAAAAACAGTGCTCCCTGTGAAATTACAAAGATCATAAGGGATGAAGCAAAATCAAATGTATTTTGAATTAGACATAAAGAATTTGAACTAGATTGGTAAAATTCTCATTTTTGTCCTTATTTAGCATATGAAATTGTGAAGCGCATAACATGAGGAATAAAATTTACAATCACATATAAAAACGGAAATGGTGGCATAAAATCACAGAAAGATATTTAAAGAATTTGGAGCCTTTAAACAAAAGGAGAAACTTATGAAAACTAATTCAAAAAAGCAAAGGCTTCATGTGTGATCAATAAAGAACTTATCTTGCCTAGATAATATTAATAATCAAACATTTTAAAAGTAGTAGATTTATAATAATTTTCAGACTTTCAAAAAGATTATAGTATGTAAAAGGATAACACATCTAGGAAAACATGCAAGGAACACTAGACAAGAAACTTACCAAAAAAACTATTAAAAGTATTAAATAATAGAGATCATCTTCATAGAGAAATTTATAATACTTGTAAGTGGGACAATTCAATATTATGAAAAGCACTTTTAACACATGATCATTGCAAACTCTCTTAAAGCTTAGGAGAAATTTAAGTAGAATTTGATAAGGCAGTTGCAATTTTCATTTTGCAAAACATGCTTGCAAGACCGATGCCTCCCTCACCACCTCCCATGATGAGCACATACTTACAAAACATGGTGATTTGATTCTGACTCAGAAACAGACATTCAAATCAGTAGTTCAGAAGAAAGGCTCCAGAATAAGATTTCTGATTTTGTGACAATTTAGTGACTTCTACAAATGAGATTTGAAATCAGCCAGAATGTCAGAGCACATGACTGCAATACAATAAAACTGTGTGCTACTTAATTTATATTAATAACAAGTACTTTTTATAAACTTAAATCAAAGATACTTTTGATATGTATAACAGTACTGCTAAATTCATAACCTGACATACTGAGAATAAAGAAGAGTTGCCGTGGCAATAATGACCTGCCACTGGAGGTGGCTCCCTGGTTTGGACAGGCTTCTGCTTAAAATCCAATCACTTCCATTCTTCTTCCAAGGCTCAAAATGTGTTTAATAGTCAGTCTATCAGCCATTTGCAGATCTTTTCCATATCCATGACGTGTGCTCCTCTCATTAAGGAGGTATACAACTTGACACTCAGTACAGGAAGACCTACCATGAAAGTTCCTCCAGACATATCAGACTTTCATTGTCCTGTGACTTCTTATCACATGCTGCAAGGAACATTCTACTGTCACTATAGTGTTGGAGGTCTTTGTCCTCCTATGGGGAGGACTTGGAAATGCTCACACAGTGCACCCTTCCCCCACCCTTAGGGTTTTCTGCCTTGCCTGTGTATCTTATCACCTTTTGCAGGAGGTAGGCAATCACTCGTCGCCAGCTCATTTTTGGTTGTGTCCCTCTCTGTTGAGACACTGATTGTGCCAAGAAACTTCCTGAGTGAAACCCCTCTACCTTGGTTAAATAATGGAGTTATTCAGGTTACTCACAGGAATTATGAGTATTCCATTATGTGGATTATGCAAGTGGATCATCAGGAGGTCCACCCCAGTATGGTTGATAACGCATGGAAGCAGCATTACTGAAGTTCTCTGTCTAAGTTGTAATTAGCTCCAGTTAGGACAGTGCCCTCTCCCCATCAATTCTTATTGTCTTTATAACCTGAAGCATGTGTCTTGGGATTCCTATCTCTAACTCCCTGAGCCTTGCAAGTTTCTTTAGCTCCCACGAGCATTCCCTCCAGGAAGGGATGGTTCGATTTAGTGGAAATCACTGTACCATTTTGGGTCTTGGAACTCAGCAAAACCTATTTCTCCTTTGTTGTCTAACTCGGGGTTTAGATCTGTCAGGAAGAACTAGAGGTGTACTCTAAAGCCAAAGGCACAAAGAGAGCCATTTCCTCCTCTTTCCTCCCATTTCAGACAGTGTGACTGTATTCTGCCAGCATCCTCATTATATTCTTGTCACCTCACCCTAACTCTAGCAACTCTTCATAGAAGCAAAAATTTAAACTAGGTGAAATATGTCTTCTCCTAAACCTTACAGAACCAGTCCTTATTGAGGTTGTTCCACTGTACCAGCGCACTAGGCTTTCTTCCTCACAGATGTGTGCCTTGCTCATTAGGCACCTCTTTTGTCCCCAAGGCTCCAACCCACAGCTGAAAAACTTCTCAGATTATGCTCCACTTCATTGAACCCCTCCTCCTCCAGGATGCTAAATTTAAACAATTTTAATCATTTTATTATTCCAAAGCATTAGGAATAATGAGAAGTTTCTGACAATGCTATAGAATTTTGTGATGGAAGTTTATGTTTTCTTTTCCAATACTGGGTTAGCAGTTTCCTACAGGCCCAAACAGCACATGTGGCTTCTGTCTAGCAGACTCTTATTAATATAAAAACTAGTAGAAAACTAAATTTTGTCTTGAATTATTCCTTAGAAATCATCTTCTTTATTTATAAAGCAAGAAACTATTCACCTTGTTCATCTTGACAACTCATTTATTCAACATCTGTTCCATTCCTCTAATGTGTCATGAACTGCCTCACAAGGCAGAAGGTACAAGAAAGCAGGAGACCCAGTTTTGCTCTGCAAAGAGTTCCCTTTGCCACCAGGAAATGGAAAAGGGAACATGTCATTGTGGCACAGTGCTGCAAATCCAATAATAAAACATAGAGAGACAGCATACATTAGGGAGGGACAGACAAGGAGCTGAGAGCTGTTTCATCGTAGTGGAAAGACTATGCAGCTATTGCAGAGACAGTTGGAAGAAGGGGCTTTATTCAGTGAAACATAAGATTGTTTGCTATTGACTAAATGAATGTGTGTGGATAGCAGTAAAAATGGAAATTTAGGGAGATGTTTCAGATCACACAAGTCTCGGCTAACATGTCAATGAGTTTAAACTTTATATACATTTGTACCACAACATTTAAAAAAGAATTCCTCACAATCATGTATAAGTAAACATAATTCAAGCAATTGTCTAGTTTTTCTTGAAATATCAGCCCATCTCTCTGCATCAACTCATATTCTGTATTGAACAGTGTGGCTAGAGTTGAGTAATTATTTGCATTTTTTGAAAAAAACTCACTTTTTTTGGGGGGGAGCAAAATTTACTTGTACATTTTATAAAATTACTTCCCTGGCTAGCTTCAGTATGCATTTGTGACTGCTTGTCATAGACAGGACATATTTAAACAAGGCGATTCCATGACTAAATGTTTGGTTTCTAAAAATGACTGCGGGTAATACTTTACAGGGTCTAGGTAAAAACAGGTGAGCATGCTTGTGGTTGGTACCAGAAAGGCACTAATAAAGCCTAAAACCTCTAAAGGGGAAATGGGAATGGAGTCCAAAATAAATGAGGTCAATGATTCTGACTGCAAACAAAAATTTACCTTTTAGGACATGGGAAGCAGAGTTGAGAGCTGGCTCAATGGGAAAAGCACTTGCCACACAAGAGTGACAAACTAAGTTTGTCTTCTCAGCGCCCACTTTAAAAATGTACACTGTAGTATGGATCTACAATTCCAGTGCTCCTGTGGAGAGACAGGAGACAGAGAAGGAGAATCTTTGGGGGCCACTGGCCAGTTAGCCTTCTGTTGGCAGCAGGGAATAAGAGTCCCTGACCCAAACAAGGTCAGAGGGACCAGCACTCAAGATCATCCTCTGACGTCCACACACAGACCATGACATACGAACAGCCATGCTCTCTCTCCCTGTCTCTCCCTCCCCTTCTTCCTCTCTCTATCACGCACACACACACACACACACACACACACACACACACACACACAAAGAGAGAGAAACACACAGAGAAACAAATACACGCTCTGAGATATACTCAAAATTCACACAAACACACACACACACCTTATGCTAATACATCATACATACACATAAAGATTTTTTAAATAGGGAAATAGACAAGGGAATTGAAGAGGAGTGCATATATGTGCTTCTGTTGCTGTGATAAACAGTGACCTAAACAAACTTAGAAAAGAGGTTGTTGTCTTACACTGTCACATCATTGTCCATCATGGAGGGAAATCAGAGCAGGAACTCAAGCTGGAACCTATAGACCAGAACAGAAGCAAAGAGCATGTGGTCACAGTATGTCCTGGTTTTCTCTTGGGCTCACTTTCAGTGCCTGTCTTATACAACCCAGAACCACATTCCACGAATGGCACTGCTCACAGGGTACTGGGCCCTTCCCCATTTATTAGTGATCAAAATAAACAAATAAGTAAAATATTCAAATAAGCAAATGCTGCCACAGACATCCCCACAGGTCAGTCTGATGGAGGAGGCAATTTCTCATTTGTAATTCCTTCTTCACAGGTGTGTCAGGCTGACAACAACATTGGTCATCACAGATGTAAGGATAAACATTTGCATTCGGGGCAAAGAGTTTGGGGTTTTGATGCCCAGTTAAAAGTAAAAAGTGACTCAGGAATAATGGAGAAAAGACAGGTTTGGGAAAACTTAGGCTTAGGCATGTCAAATTTGAAGTGTCGCCAAGAATTCTAGGGGGGATTTCTAGTGGGCAGCTGACAAAGTCCAGAGTTTCTGAATCACTAACTTATGGATGGTACTGTAAAAAATTACCTAGGAAGAAAATGTGCTATTATTCTTACAAGGCTTCATAGTATATTGAATATCAATGGGAAAAGATACCCATGTACCATGCAAAGAATAGGAAAGATAGACTACTTCAGAGAAGAGATCTCATGCAGAAGGGAGTACTGCAAGTTATAACTGGCAGAAAAAAATATTGACTTGACAAAGGAGGTTAATTCCAAACAAACTGTCAACAGTATGTTGTGTCATTTTCCTGATTAGGAACTAAGTTTGCCGAATTCCCTTCCATGGTTGTCTTGAGTATGAAATAGTGTTTCTTAAGAACTGGAAATGATTAAACATCCACTGCATGATTTATTAGAAACCAGCACTGCACTGTAGCCTTGTATTTCCAAATTTGTATTCATAGGTCTTACTTTCACATTTAATAAAATAATTATATCATCTATGTCTCTTGGCATTTTTAATTAGCAGAATATTTAGAATGTTGGCTAAACTTTGTTAGTATGTGATT
The DNA here is from genome assembly GCA_907164525.1 of Lophiomys imhausi. Lineage (NCBI taxonomy): Eukaryota > Metazoa > Chordata > Mammalia > Rodentia > Muridae > Lophiomys > Lophiomys imhausi. The sequence continues at coordinate 4,201,448 of CAJQZJ010001558.1, forward strand.
ATTAATGTGATCACATATATTATGTTGTGATTATTTCTTATATCATCTTAGAGTTTTACATTAGAATTATCCCAATTTTCATATAATTACACAGTATAAAGTGAGGAACAGAGGACATAATTCTGTAGAAGAATTCGAAGACTCACAAAGGAAAGAAAAACCCGGAGATCTTAAGTTTGCACTTCATTTACACAAAGGGCTTGTTGCAGAATTTTAAAATAGCACTTATCTGTGTTCTGAGTCTGGTGACTAAGTAATAGTGGTCTCCTTAAACATTCTGTGCAAATTCACATCTGTACAATTGATTTATCCTTTGATTGTAGGATTACAAACTACCTCTATGTCTCACCAAACAGTTCTCCAAATTCCTGCTAGTCATCACACACTCCTCCTAAGCTTCCCCATGGCCTTCTACATCTGTTCCTCTCACTGGGGTAGTAGTATTTTACATTTAGGTTCTTAATTTTTGTTTGTTCAAGCTACCTATGATAGCTCAGTTTTTTTTTTTTTTTTTAAATAGGTTCCCTATCAGGACCACACTGTTCTCCTGCCTTCAGAATCATATGGAGTAAGAAAGTGGAATTTCTTTATGCTGTTAACCTATTCATAGGTAAAAATCAGTATTTCACAAAAAGCTTCTATTTTATTTGAGGCTTGTGAGAGACAAGAGATTTTCCAGAGAACAGGACCGTCTGTTTCCTTTCAACATGGTTCCCTGGCTTACCCTTCAGATGAAGTTGGTGCTTCACTTCCAACCCACACGTGAGGTGTCCAAGGTTGAATTATTCCAAAATTGCTGCTGGCATACACCAGATGATATGACTTGAAAGTGGCATGTGAGGAAAAACACTAACTAGAAATTTTGACAAGTAGATTTTAGAGACTGTGAACTATATAGTACAATCTCTTTAGTTATTTATTAATCCTAATATAAGTTTTACTCAAATGATATAATATACAATATAGTCCTGGAAACTTCTTCCAATTATCTAAAAGAAAATGTTTTACATGATAGTTTGATCAGATTCTCTGTCTTAGTTAGGATTTTGATTGCTCTGATAAAACAGCATATCCAAAAGTAACTCGGGGAGGAAAGAATTTTATTTCATTTCACAATTCTCAAGTTGCACTGTGTCACTGAGGAAAGTCAGGGCAGAAACTGAAGGCAGGAACCTGGAGGCAGGAACCTGGAGGAAGGAACAGAAAGAGAATCCATACAGGAGGATGCTTGTTGGCTTTCTACTAATGGCTTGCTCAGACTTTTTAAATTCAGGGCCACCTGGCCATGGTTGTCACTGCCCCTAGCAATTGTTAATCAAGAAATTACCTGGTAGACTTCCTATTGTCCAATCTTACAGAAGTTTTTTTTTTTTTTAATTAACATTCCCTCTCACCAGATATGCCTAAATGACAAAATAACAAAAAAAAAAAAAACCAAACCAACCAAGTACAATCCCGCTACAGAAGACATTTAATACAATGAAGATATCTGATTAAATATTCAGGAAATGTAGATTAAACATGTTTGAAACTGTAGGAGTTGGATGAATTGGATTTAGGAAATATATAGGAGTTTCTGATACTGTCTCTTAATTCGGGGCCTGAAGAGCATTATCAGCATGAAGTCAGCAAAAACAGGAAAGACTCAATAGACTGAAAAACAAGTTTGAAGTCAGGAAAAACAGGAAACACTCAAGACTTGAAGAAACAAAGTATCTGGCCTGACATTGTTTTCAGCTGCTAAGTGGGCGCAGCCCAAATTAAGCTGAAACAGAGTTCCTCCTATTTGAGGACAGTGCGTGGAGCCCAGAGGAGAAGAGGCCCCTGATGCTAGAGAGCTCCAAGAGTCCTGCTGAAAAAAGGGCTGGCCATTGATGGCCAGCTCTCTCCCTGAAGCAGAAAGAAGCCGGTGAGCAAAGAAAGCCTGAGCAAGACATCAAAAGGCCAAGGACTGGACCCTGTGTCTCAGCTTTTGCCTAGAGGGGTTTGATCTGTCCAAACAGTGGCCTAAAGGAAATTGTGCCTGGCTTTAAGGACTGAGGCAGAGCAGCTGAGTTCCTGATTCAAAAGAAGTAAGTTGGCCTGCAGACGGCTGGAGTCTCCCACAGAAAAGAAAGCATGAAGCCTTATTTAAGGTGAGACTGCAATAACCAACGACCCTGACGAACCTGCATCTGAGAGATCCAGAAAAAGGACTGCTAAGTGTGTTAAAGAATCTACAACAAAGACTGTGTTCCTGATGACTGAGGACCTGCCCCAGAGACTGTATCATTCTAAAAGGTTATGAAAGTAGTTGTTATAATTATCAATAGGTTTAGTGGATAGGTTAAAGGGGTTGTAGGAATTTATAGGATTAATAGTTAAGAAATTGTTGGTGTTTGTTATAAGTGAATTTAGTAATAAATAAATAAGTGTTAAATAATAATTTAAAAGTTCAGTTACAGAAACGGGCAGTGATCCCTATTTACTTAAGAGCTCTCCAAAGAAATAAAAATATCACAGCTTTTATTTGACAAGTTATTTATAAAAATATATACAAGAAGGAAAATATGGAAATGTGACATAGCTCTCACAGAAGGTCTTAAACTCATAGACCAATGTGCACACACACACACACACACACACACACACACACACACACACACACGGCGGGGGGTGAGGGGGAGGATCAATAGAAAAGAACTTCTAGATTTTCTACCACCATGAGAGTCGCCATACTGTTACGAGCTCAAGTGCAATACATGGGGCTCTACTGGCAAAACTGTTCAATATTTCACAGGGGACTGGGTTCCTTGAGCCTGGAGGGTGTGTGGGCTCACCACAATAGAAGAGCAAACTCTGTAGTCAGACAGTTCTTCACCTACAACCAGCCGAGTGACAGATGTAACTCACTTTTTGTCTACATACCTGAGATTCATAAGTCTACTCCTTTACAAATTCATTTTCTGGTCTCCTGATCATTAATTACTGGTATTATTAAAAGGTTGGCTGGAGCCTAGAAATGAACGGTCTCCCTCTGTACATAATTATGTAACCACAGCATTGGAAAGAAAAGAAGCAAATATGCCATTGTTAACCATCTAAGCTATTCTTGTAGGAAGTATCAGCTGATCATCTACCTCCAACCCAGAAAGAAATACACCCAAGGGCCTCAGTGTGAATCTCTTGATTAGGGTAAATAATATTCAGATTCCCCTAACTCATCTGATAAAGACTGCCATTATCATCTCACACATTATCAAGATATGAAGGATATGGCACTCAGAGCAGTGTAGACTTTTTGAAGGACTGCACTACAGATATCTGCAAAGGATGTCCCAAATCCACAGAGAGATAGACTCATACGCTGATAAGCAAAATAGCATGAACTTGCCTGGAGCACCAAGGCAAGTTGGAACTGGCAGAAGAGTTATTGGAATTTGTCAGCTGTTGGATAAGGGGTAGTTACTTAGGAGAATGTGTGCTCACTCATAGATGAGCTCTGGGTAAAAGGATACTTTGGACAAACTACTTGGCAAATTATTATGCAACAAGAAAGCAAAGGAAATAAGTTCACATATCAGCAAAATAGACTGAGAGCACATTTATTTCCAGTATTTGGATTATATATGCTTCTAAAACTCAATAAATTTAAAACTGCTATGTAAGTATTATATTGTTTCCTAAGGATTTTCTCTCTTCTCTCTCTCTCTCTCTCTCTCTCTACCCCTCTCTCTTATCACTCCTCTTGTCTGTTAGTTACTTCTTCCATATTTATATTTTTAAAATATTAAATTTTGAATTAAATGGCCAAGTGGTCAAAAGCCTTAATTTGGGAAGCATTTCTTTTCTTTTTAATAAAGTCTGACCTATGTGTTTCCATTCAATATCTATTTTCCCTGTCACAATTTCTTAGAATGTACTTAGTGATTTTAATTTTCTTTCCTTTATACAATTTAAGTTTCATAGAAACATGCATCCTTCCTCTCATTTAGCTTCATATTTTTATACTTTTACATATTATTCTGTCAATGGGTGTACTGAATAAGCTGTTGAATGACTCTATGTATATAAATTTGCATGAGCATATTTTTGTATTCCTGCATTTAAACATATACCATTACTTTCTTATTCCATTTTAATTTTAGTTATACAGTACTCCTAGCACACTCAAGGATGGGGAAGGTTTCTTCTAGATGTGACAGTCATTACAATCACTAAGTCTCAGCAGTTATGGTTACCTATACAAGTCCTGCAGAAGATCAAATTCAGTCAGGATTTCAGCATGGAAAGAGAGGATCCTGAGGTTGCATCCTGGGCAGAAGAGCTTTTGGAATTTTTCAGCTATTGGATAAGGGGTAGTTACTTAGGAGGATGTGTGCTCACTCATAGGTTGCGTATGTTCTAGTGGATGGCCCCACGCCAGTGCACATACATGTAGCACTGACTGGACTCAGTGGAAAGGACTTTTAAAAAGAATATAACATGGAGTTATAGGGGAAGCATTGGGGGATCTAGAGAAAGAGAGAGAGGGAAGTTGAGAATGGAGATGGTCAAAATACATTGTAAACATATGTGAAAGAATAAATTCAAATATTCAAAAATATACAAGTCAACTGCCTAAGTAGTGAAACTTTGCAGTGTTTTTGTTGTTCTAATGACTAAGCTAGTACAATATTGGAGCTTTTAAATTTTTTTCATTGATCTCTGTACTGGACACAAGAGACTGAATTTCTGGAGCTTAAAAGACTCACATTAATTAAAGTAATGAATTTAGGTTCATTGATTTAAACACACAAAATTCATTTTTTCTCTCTCTGAAAGTTTTAGTCTCAATTAACTGAACCTATAGATACAGGAAAGTTAATCATTTGCTTCCTTTCTGTTTTCCATTTCGGTGCTTTGTCTTGTGAATAAAAATGAAGATCTGATTTGAAGGATTTCCATTGTCTGAAACATCTTAGAAAGGGGGGAGTAGCCATTTTCTGTTTGCTGATCCAAAAGGCATCTTGATTGGTAAATATCTCTTGTGCTAGAAGCTGATAGACATCTGGGTTGCTAGGCAACTACCCATATCTTATAAACAACAAGTATCATGCCACCCATAATAAACTGAAAAGTTAGCAATGCACTACTTTCTATAAGTATGAACAAATACTTACAAATGATAGGAAGAAATCTCCACAACACAGCGGTGAGGTGACCTACATGACAGATAATAAATCAATCATGCAGTATGTAAGTGTGAGAAATTATTCGAAGTCTTTCCTAACTCCAACTGGAGGGGTGTCAAGAATAATTTGTCTGCACACCATAGAACTCAGGTCTTAACAGGGACAGGGTGTCAATGACTGCTGCTTCTCAGTAAATAAAACATCTGAACAACAGTGATTGACATCCAGTGCCTGTAGGGGTTGATAGATTAATATAAGTTAGAATTAGTGAATATCTAGGTTTCTGATACAGTCTCTTAATTCGGGGCATGAAGATCAACTTGGCTGTGAGCAATTAGCTTATCAGCTTATGGATGAAGTCACATGAAATGAGGGGAGTCTCTGTGGACTGAAAAAGAAGGTTGAAGCCAGATGAAACAAGCAAAGACTTTATGACCTGGCATTTTTTTCAACTGCTAAGTGGGCAGAGCCCAAATTAAGCTGAAGCAGGTTGAAAAAGGAGTGATCCTATTTAAAGACAAGTGGATGAGCCCAGAGTGCTGTGTGCTAAGGGCCCTGGATGGGAGAGAGCTCCGAGAGTCCTGCTGGAGAAAGTGCTGGTAGACCAATGGCCAGATCTCCCTGAGGCAGAAGGAAGCTGGTGAGCAGAGAAAGCCTCGGCAAGACAGCAAAAGGCCAAGGACTAAACCCTGTGGCTCAGCTTTTGCCTAGAGGGGTTTGACCTGTCCAAACAGTGGCCTAAACGAAACTGTGGCCAGCTTTAAAGACTGAGGCAGAGCGGCAGAGTTGCTGATACAAAGGAAATAAGTTGGCCTACAGATGCTGAGGTCTCCCAGAGAGAAGAAAGCCTCAAGCCTTATTTAAGGTGAGACTGCCATAGCCAAGTTACCCTGACGAACCTGTGTCTGAGATATTCCAGAAAAAGGACTGCTAAGTGCATTAAAGAGTCTACCCCAGAGACTGTGTTCCTGGCGACTGAGGACCTGCTCCAGAGACTGTATCCTTATCAATAGGTTTAGTGGTTAGGTCTTAGGGGTTGTAGGCATTCATAGGGGTTGTAGGAATTTATAGAAATAGTAATTAAGAAGTGAATGTAGTTGTTAATAAATAAATGTTTAATAATTAACAAGGTTGGGTTACAAGTGCCAGTTTTACAAAGTAGCAAGGCCCTCTTTGCATCTCCTCTTGGTTCTATATTCTGACGATTCAACAAAGGGGATGCACATCTGGTGGCACAAGCAGGTTGAATAGAGATGTAGAAACAGTAAGCCCCATCCCTATTACTCAGAAAGCCCCTCACTTTGTAGGCATACTGTTTTTCTCTACCAGTGATGGTTGTATTGATTGTGAATTTCACAGGATGGAGACACTGAGGAGAAACTTCTAAGTGTTTCTGAATGCTCGGTTATGTTACGATGGGAAATTTTTTCTAATTCACTTTAAGTGTGGGTCACATCATTCTACGAGCTGGGGTACTGTGCTGATAAAACAAACAACAAACAAACAAAGCAAGCTGAGTGCTTGGATAAGTCATTTTCTTCTTTTCTGTGCTATGCTGTGATTAGTCACCTCCAGCAACTGCACCCATGAGCTTCTCACTGTGATTGCCTAGGAAGCCTCCAGCAGCCATCCAGGGAAATGGTAAGTCCAGGAAATAGATCACTGGAAGTGATAGGGCAGTTCAAGCAGACAATTGGCAATGGGTATGGAAATAAGTTGCCCTCCATATTTTATATTTTAAAAGCAAAGATTCATAATAAAATGTCAGTGTGATAGAGGCTTGGACATTGGGATTCAATGTCAGAGCAAGCCGTTCGGAAACTTGTTTCATACATTTGAAATGTTGTTAGAAAAAATATAATCTCTCTTGTCCTCAGTTCCTCCAACTGCCAAATACTGAAATAACGCCAAATACTGAAACTGTTTTTATCTATACCAAAGAGATGTATTGGACTCCCAGCACAGATTTGTCAAAAACAAATAAAATAGTTGGAAATGAGAATAACCTCAACAGCAACAAAATAGGTTTATTAAATCTTACTAGTATTAAACAATATAGTCTCACAGTTACTATTCTATCAGCCCATAAGAGGTAAATTATAATAATGAATTTCTAAAATTTTACTTTAAAACATTATTAGCTTTACAGTAGGGTACAAAAGAAATTTAAAATTCTCATATCTATTATCTTTATTATTATTATCTTATTTAACCCAAATTAACAAATTGTCAATAAATTAACATTGGTACAATAACATTAAATTCTAAATATTTTCATATTATCTAGTGACAAGGGAATTCAAGGCATTCTCTAGGTGTCAAAAGATGAAGTAAGCCAAATCTTTTAGGACATTTCTCTATGATTTGTAAATGGTAATCTCTTTAGTAATACCCTAATTAGTTTTGTTTGTCAACTTGGCACAACTTAGAGCCACCTGGGAAGAGGAACTTCAATATTGAAGTATTACCTCAATCAGATTGGCAAGTGACCATCTCTGTGAAAGATTATCTTGATTAATGATCCATGTGGGAAGCCCTAGCCCACTCTGGGTGGCACCATTCTTAGGTAGGTGAGCTTTGGTATATAAAGAAGCTAGCACAAAGCAAGGCAGGGATTGAGCCAGTAAGCAGCCTTCCTCCATGGCTACTGCTTCAGATTGCTGCCTTGAAGTTTCTCTCTAAGAGACCTTTACCTGAAAGAGTAACGAAAAACAAACAACAACAAAGAGTAAAACGAAATGAAACCTTTCCTCTCCAGCTTGGCTGTGGTCAGTGTCCCATCACAGCAATAAATAGCAACCTACAGCAAGGAACTTGAATAAATGCATCTCACCTGTACTCTGCATGGCTGGTTGTAAGCTGTTATTTGTTTGTGATGATGAGAGGGAATTCCTAAGCTTTGTTCTAGATACAATCCTGTATAGTCAGAACCTATCCTGTAAAATACATTGTTCAATAATTGCACCATGAACTGGACTATACATCACCTTTCAGGCTTGTATGGAAAGGTTCCTCTCTAAACTCATCCTCTTGGGTCCAACACTCAAGAAAACAACCAAAGACAACATTAACTATCTCCCAGCTTCTGGATGGATTTTAGTAATGGAAGAAGCAGACAGGAGTTGAAAGGGGGAAATGAATTATACTCCTCTAGATTCTCCCAGTCACACTCTTTTCAGCTATAATTTGTCAGTAAGTGTATCCATACACTGCAGCGTCTTTTGCATCCGTAGTTCTGAATTGGGCTCAGATGAAATATTCTTCTCTCCCTCAGTCTTCTCACCCTGACTGGTAGTGAATTCTTCTCCTTCTAGTACCTTGGGCTTTCCAAGTCCATACTAATTATCTTTCTTCTGGAAAGATCGCTTCAATGAGATCCTTTTTAAACATCTCACTGGAAATCTGTTTTCTATTGTAAACACATTTAATGCAAGGGTTGTTTAAATTTGATAAGTTTAGGCACATTTTTTGTTATGCATGCACACTACAAAGCAACTTCAATAATGTCCTCACAGTTGCTGTCACTGCGTACACACAAACACTTGTACAAGATGAAGCTAATCAACATCCCACCGTGCAGACCATGCCTGCAGCTTTTGTCATTTGATGGCTGATTTGGGGAAATGGAGTTAGTTTTCTTCAGGAGTGTGGCCCATGTGCCAGCCTTAATTAGACTTAGTGGGTTTAGAAAGAGAGAGAGAAAAATACATGAAATTGGGTAGACAATGGGGGATGATCTACAAGAAGGGAATGAGTGTAAATATGATCAAAATATATTTCACACATATAGGAAATTCTAAAAAAAAAAACCAGGTAAGTAAAGTACTATTTAAGGAAGTTGGACGGAAGGGAGAGGGAGTGGAGGGTGGGAGAGCAGGACTGGGAGGGGTGGAAAGAGGGCACTATGATGGAGATGTAACCTGAAGTAATAACTAAACATAAAAAAGACAAAAAAGGAAAGTTGTTATTCAAAATCTTATAAACTTTTTCAGTTATTTATTTTTCTTCAATATTTATTTATTTCTTCAAGTTACTTCTGAATCACAGTCCCCTTTCTGGTCCTACCCTACTACGCTCTTTCCACTCTCCCTCCTATCTGCTTTTTTTTTTTTAATTTAAGGTTTATCTTTTTCCCCCAACAGCTCTCCATATTAGTCCAATAAAAGGCTCTTTTTCTTATAGCACTAAATACAATACAAAACATTAAGAACAATTAGGCAATAATTATGAAAATTATAAGGTATAACATACATTCCCAATGTGCAGTCCATACATATTTGGCAACTGATAATATTCTATTATCTATCTATCTCATTGAGATGAGTTTAAAGTTCTATACTTAACTCATTTTCCACCCTAACTTTCATTACCAACTTAAAAACATCTTCTTAGACCTAGAGCACCCTCTTAATTCTTAAACAACTTAAAACATAACTGTGAGACTATCACTATCCAGTCTTCAACCACACCAGAGACCTGAGAAAGATAAATATATCTGATTATACAGGAAGTGCAGAGCCAGCAGATTCCAAAACTAAGAAATGGCACACACTGACTGCCTGGACACTCCCCACTTTCTCTCTACAACATTGGAACATCTATCTTCAACCTTTTGACACAGTGTCTCTGAGAGACATTAATTGTAAAGCAGGAATTATCAAGGACTTGCCTACCCTGTCTTGCCGGAGATAAGCTGTCAACTCACCTGCTTCTAGGTTTTGTCCTTTTTGGACAGCATTCTGTTTACAGTTGAAGTAAGGGCTTTCTCTTGCCCAGTGACAAGCTTACCACTAATGCAGACATCTTCAAATGGAGATTCTCCAATGCTCATCATCTACTTGGAGTAGAATGGGTGTGGGGGGGGGTAAGTGTGCTGTCAGGAACTGACATGTCTCAATATAAAAAAAATATTTCGTTAAGAGAAAATCTTTGAATTCCATATTCTACAGATCTCTTCAGGTTTTTGAAGACTCCCTATCTATCTCCAAATATTTGGATAAGCAAATGTTGCTTGTCTCTTAGCAACTTTTGAAGAAGGATAGAGAAAAGAGAGAAATCACTGGATCTAACTTCCTAAACCTTGTTAGGATTGTCAAGAGCCTGGCACCATAGCCTGAGCAGAAGTGAACAACTTGCAAGTGGGAACAATAGTCATTTGTCCCCAATTTACCTTTCCTATTTCAGGTGACAACTAGACCTTCTCTGAAGCCTGTTTCTGGTGCAGCTACTTTGAATGAGGTTGAAGCAATATTCCAGTCAGATATGTATCTGACTCTATTTTGTAGATTTCATGTTTTATTTATGGTTATTGTTTTAGATGATATTTCCCCCATCTTTCTACTGAATCCTTTTCAGAAAGGCTCTTCATAAATAACAAAATAATGTGAACAATAGCAATTGAAGTTGGAATATTTCCCTTCATGTAACTGGCACTGTTGACAGGAAGTGAGAATTTTGGCTTGGCTTGCAGGCTGCACGTAAATAAAAATATAAGTGACTCAAGTTTTCATTATTGAGCTCTGTCTCTGATAGAATTCTTTGCCACCTCAACCCCCACAGGAAGCTGACACAGATGCTGTCCTGTTCCAGAATATTCAATTAACTATGTATCAAGGTGACCCTTCCATCCAGTGCCAAGGCTGTTTTTCTTTTTAATTTAATTATTCTTCCAGGTGAATGTCAAAGATAACTTTGCTGGCCAACATACCTTTTCTGATTTTATAGTTGTTGATTGTTGATTTTACAAATGTTTTCCCATCTAGTCTTTTAGCATCAGTTACAGAATCCAATAACAATAATATTTTTCTGAGGTGCTCAAACCCACACATGGAACTTTGTGTGCCCTACATCTCTTAACAATACATAGGAATTTAAGATAAACTATATTAATGTCCCCAATTCACAGATAGTAAAACTGACATTGAACTTGGTTAGTGGTCTTGCTAAGGTTTCCAGGTAAGTGAGAGAGCTGGTATTTTAACTTATGTATTTGTTCTTAAGTTAGTATTTTTTATTATGACATGTACATTTCCATTTGTGAATTCTTGTGATTAATTTATTTTGTAGTTTCTTTTTTTAACATTTATTAATTAATTCAAGTTAACATCTATATCACAACCCCCTCCCGGTTCCACCCTCCCACTGGTGTTCTACCCCCTCTCCCACCTATCCTACTCCTCAGGTGTGGGATACCTCCTCATATCAGCCCCCTTCAGTACATCAGTCACATGAGGGCTAAGGGATTCCTCTTGTACTGGGGGCCTACATAGCAGTTCAACTAGGGTGAAGTGTCCCACTAACATTTAACAAAGTACATGTTCCTGTTCCTTTCAGTCTGCTGATTGTAGGATAGTTATACTGTACTATTAGGCTAAAATTCAGTTATAAGTGAATACATGCCATTTGTGTCTTTCTAGGTCTGGGTTAGCTCACTCAGGATGAGCTTTTCTAGTTCCATCCACTTGGCAGCAAATTGCATGATTTCCTTGCTTCTGATAGCTGAGTAGTATTCCATTGTGTAAATGTACCACAGGTTTTTTGTTTGTTTGTTTGTTTGTTTTGTGTGTGTGTGTGTGTGTGTGTGTGTGTGTGTGTGTGTGTGTGTGTGTGTGT
>CAJQZJ010001558.1:4213222-4224615 GCA_907164525.1 Lophiomys imhausi
TGTGTGTGTGTGTGTGTGTGTGTGTGTGTGTGTGTGTGTGTGTGTGTACAGTGTTCTGTCTGCAGGTATATCTGCAGGCCAGAAGAGGGCACCAGATTTCATCATGGATGATTGTGAGCCACCCTGTGCTTGCTAGGAACTCATGACCTCTGGAAGAGCAGCCAGTGCTCTTAACTGCTGAACCATCTCTCCAGCTTGTTTTTGTTTTTTAATCCATTCTTCAGTTGAAGGACATCTGGGTTATTTTCAGTTTCTAGCTATTATAAATAAGGCTGCTATGAACATAGATGAGGAAACGTCCTTGTGGTTTGGTGAGGAATCTTTTGGATATATCCCCAGGAGTGATATGGCTGGGTCTTGAAGTAGAGCTATTCCAAGTTTTCTAAGATATCACCAGACTGATTTCCATAGTGTTTGTACAAGTTTGCACACCCACCAGCAATGGAGGAGAGTTCCCCTTTCTCTACAACCTCACCAGCATGTGTTGTCATTTTGAATTTTTGATCTTAGCCATTCTGACAGGTGTGATATGGAATCTCAGAGTCATCTTGAGTTGTATTTCTCTGATGATTAAGGATGATGAGCATTTCTTCAAGTGTCCCTTGGCCTTCAGAGATTCCTATTTTGTGAATTCTCCCTTTAGCTCTGTACCTCATTTTTGGGTTGGATTATATGGTTTCTTGGTGTTTAATTTCTTGAATTCTTCATATATTTTTTTTTTTTTTGAAATTAGCCCTCTGTCAGATGTGGAGTTGGTAAAGATCTTTTCCCAATCTGTAGGCTGCCATTTTGTTTTAATGACAGTATCCTTTGCCTTACAGAAAATTTTCAATTTCATAATCCAATTTCTTGGTCACTGGGCTTAGAGCCTGAGCTATAGGTGTTCTGTCCAGGAAGTTGTCACCTGTGCCAATGACTTTGAGGCTTTTCCCCACTTTCTCTTCTATTAGATTTAGAGTTTCCAGGTATCAGAAGATGCAAAGATCTCCCATGCTAATGGACTGATAGGATATACATAATAAAAATGGCCATCCTACCAAAAACAATATACAGATTCGATGCAGTTCCTGTCAAAATACCAACACAATTCTTTACAGTCCTTGAAAGAACAATTCTCACCTTCATACAGAAAAACAAAACTAAACAAAACAAAAAACCCAGATTAGCTAAATCAATCCTATACAGTAAAGAAACATCTTGAGGTATCACCATCCCTGTTTTCAAGCTATACTACAGAGCAATAGTAAGAAAACCAGCATGGTGCTGGTTGATCAGTGGAATCGAATTGAAGACCCAGAAATAAATCCACACACCTGCAGTTACTTAATTTTGACAAAGAAGCCAAAACCATACAATGGAGAAAGGAAAGCATCTTCAACAAATGGTGCTAGTCTTATTGGATGCCAATATGTAGAAGAGTGTAAATAGACCCATATCTATCACCTTGCACAAAGCTTAAGTCCAAGTGGATCAAAGACCTTAACATAAAACCTTTATAGTTTCTAACCAATAATTAATATGACATCATTTTCTGAATCATATGGAAATTGGTACTATTAGTTTAATAATCTCAGGCTTATTTGGGTTTTGTTGTTTATTTGTTTAGTAATTTGGAAAGTTCTTTAATTGTGTTTAGCAAGTTTGAATTGTTTCCCAGGAAGGATATACTTAAGCACAGCTGTGGAGCAGTAAGTCTCCTGTGCCTTTCATTCAACTGTCAGTGTGTCATGATCCAGGCCTTCTCATCCTAGCTTTAAGAAAAGTAAATATGTGCATGCAGATCATTTTAACTTAATTTCATGCTATATTACAACCATATAATGTAGACAAGTCATATCTTCTGTTTTAAATTTTAAAGTTTAGAAAATGAGAAATCTAAAAAATTCCTCACCCACAACATTCAAGAAATCAAGGACTTTTTTTTTTCTTTTTGAGAAGTGTATTGGTTACTTTTCTCTTGACATAGCCTGATATCTGATCAAAATGCATAGTAGAACAGTGTAAGAACTTGTAGCTTGGCTCCTCACATCCTTGTAGGCTAGGAAACAGAGTGACTCCTGTCAGGAAGGGAGGTGAGTTGTTACTTCTGCCACCCTAATTTATAAGAAAGATTTCACAACCTCACAAAACAAGGTCACAAGCTATGAACCAAGCGTTTTAATGCAGGAGCATGTCTGAAACATATCATTGCAAGTCATAGCTGTGCAGTCCACAATCAACTTTATAGTGAACACATAATATGATGTTAATAAAAGGCATGTATTATTTATGAGACCATTAGCACCCTTTATTTCATCTTCATTAACTACAGTCCTCAAATTCTTTGTCTTTTAAATCTTGAAATTTGCTTTGCTTGCCATGTAACACTAGTACCATGCCAAACACTTGAAAATAATGCTATGTTTCTATCAAAATATTGATAATAACATGGTATATATTGTTTGTATCACTGCGTTGCATGCCTAGTTACAATTTGGCTATATATTACATATTAATAAACCATGAAATATTCTGAATTGAAATTGACTTTATCTGTTGTCAATTTTTCCATCAATTCCAAAGTGTATATTAATCATACAAAAAATTACATTTCTTTTTGTGAGGCACAATCTCACTCTGGCAGCCTTGGTTGGCCTCAAACTTGCAATTATGCAGACTGAATGCCAGAGTTTTGAGATATCAGATATGTGTCATTGTTTCAGAATACTTTATAGCATCTCTAGATCATGAATAATCAGTGACAGTATCCCTAAGTCTCTAGTTGTAATCTTCTAGGATCCAATAACAACTATACCAGAATCCACTGCCCCTTGGAGAGACCAGTGAATCTACCGTTGATTTTCCTGTCCATTGGCAATATTATCTGGGGGTATAGATATTTCTGCCCAAGGCAGCAGTGGTATTTAAATTACATTATTGGAAAATAAACATTAATTATGTATACAAAAAATTCCTGTTTGGAAATACTCATAAAAACTCAGAAATGTTGAAAAAAATGAATTATCCTTTGCTTTTGGTGATAAGAAATGCTAGTGCCTTGAGAGCTGTCCCGTCAACGGGACAGAAGCTTCAGACTGGCATCCTGCATTTGTTTTCTACCTGGCTATGTCATTTTTCTTAGATATCTGATGTACACGTACTTTAGATCCTGCTTCTGCATAACCAGAATCCCTTAGGACTATAGTCTGCCCTTATTGATAATACACATTTGCAATACTTTCTTACCTACCCTCTGCACAACAGAACCATAGAACCACTGCCGTCCTTGCATCAGGAAGCAGCATGCTGTGTCCTGGTGCTTCTTCTGCTTCTAACACCAATAAACACCTTCAGTGTAGACGAGGCTTACATGCAAACTATTGTATTTCCTGAATGTTCTGTATTCCCTAGGCTTTCAGTTGTGATTTTCTTCTTCATCTTTTACTACTGCTTTTTTCCCCCAATTTAGCACTGACTATCTGAATTTTCATCTTTAGTTATCTAACTCTTCCCTGCCAGTCAACAGATTTGTGAAATGCTAAAGTGTACTCTGACCCACTCCATACAGTTTTCTGATATTTATGTTAGGTCTCCTTTAAAATGTGACTCTGTCCTCTTGTCTCGGCTGTTGATTCCCAAGATACCTGCTCCAGAGATGGGGATATATTGTCTCCAATCATGAAGAAGAAGCTATTACTGTCACTCAATAGACGTGTTCTACCTTCCTGTTCAAGTTCCCACACTGTAATCAAACTAGCCAAAAGAAAAGCTCTAACAAAACAATTACCTGGAAAGTGAGTTTATTCCCTCTCATGCATTTAAAGGGTGTTCTCAGAAAAAAAAGAAATTAAAGAATCATTGGAAAAGCATGATGCCTAAAACTTTCAGGCCAGGATGCTTAAAGAAGATAGTGGGAATTCAAGCAGAGTTGGGAAATACACTGTTATTCTCTGGAACTCTACCATTCATGTTTATGTGTCTGGGACTTTATTTAATAAAGCTGTCATGCTGGGATTTATTCGGCCAAGCAGTCCTTTTCTCTCCACTCTCTCATGTATATGACTTAATATCCATACCTTCATCATCCCTTTGTTATCCTTCTGCCATTTGTTTATCTTTTCACTAGACATTTATCTTGATTGCTCTATTTTTATGTGTCCATATTAAAAGTGAGCTAGACTGCGACATTCTCTTTGAAGACATAAGGGGTCTTTAGAAACAATACTAGATGTCTCTTCAAGACATTGCCATCTTCCCTGTTCATTGTCACATCACACTCAATTTAACTAAATGTACATTTCTAATGATAGCAATTAACCAAACTTTCTGGAATTTTGTAACCCGAAAGAATCACAAGATTTAAAAGTATAAGTGCAGACAATTGCTAATTTATTAATGTCTAGATATATTATATGTGTGCAACTTAGTGTGTGTATTAGTATTTTTGTATATAATATTCATTGAATGATTTGGAATATTAAAATTAGAGTGCACCACACATATATTTTAGATTTTTGATTGATCCTTTTCTTGGTATAGCTTTCTTTCATCTCTCTCTGTGTCCCAATGTGTGTCTCTACTGCTGGTCACTGTTGGAAGCCTGGAAAGTGGATCCTCTTGCTACAAGATCAGAAATTGTTAAATGGCATTAACCAGAAGTAGTAATGGCTTATTAGCACTTAATTGGTGCTTGTCCCAGAAGAACTAAAAGATCATAGGAAAAGGACGAACATCGATGAAGAACGAGAGCAACCTTTAAGAATCAACACTTGCTAACGGACTATGGATTTCTCTAAGTCTTTGTTTTTTAAACTTACAAGCCTGTTAGCTGCCTGGTGAAGTGCATACTGCTCTGTCAGTCAATGGTTCTAAAGAGGAGAGAACTTTGATTTGGATTTAAGAGAGTGATCTATCTAGATGGGAGGAATTTTAAAACAGTGCATTCTTTTGGTCAGATTAATTGCATATATCAATGTGACTTGGTCTGATATTTCACATATGCCTACAGTACTCATTGATCAAATCAGGGTAATTAGCATTTTTTTGCTCATTATGTCTTTGATTTCCTGCTTCCTACCTCTTCATAAAAATCCATAATGGATTATCATGGACTCTGTTGTTAACCCACTGTGCTGTGGAGCACCAAAATTTATTCCTTCTATCTAATTGTGTCTTGGTTTCTGTAACATTTTATCTTAAATGTCAGAGTTAATAGGGCATGGAAAGATGACCTACATAGGGTTATCTCCTAGTTGTAAACTATGCAACATCCGTATCTTCCTGTAAATAATAGTCTGATTTTTTTCTGAAAAATATCCACATCAAATATTATATATAGGAACAAAATCCAGGTACTTTCTCCTATTAATGGAAAATTCTTCTTATTGTCTGAACATGCAGGTATATGTAGTAGAGGTGTTGGTACATGTTGTCCAATGTCAAGACTCTGAATAATGAACAAGTAATATGACAGATAGTCACTGTGTCTTTAAATGAAGATTCTGCTTAGAAACTTGCTGTGGTGGTTTAGATCTCTAGATATTCAAATATAACTTTATATATATATTATATATATTTAAATATATCTAGATATCTGAGCTGAATTCTATGTCTGCAATCATCCCTCTATAAAACACAGCCTCATAGAAACAAGCACAAAATACAGAAATATGTGCTAACCTAGGATTTGCACACATCAATACTGGAGCCAAACTTGACTATTCTTCTCTGGGTTTTCAATTACTTTTTGACTTTGGGAACAGTGTCTTCTACTCTTCACTACACAAAATTATTATAAAAGCACAGCATGTCCCATGATTATACTCATATAAAACACTTAGAATGTCACACACGTTATGTTCTCCAGAGCTAATCATCTCTTCTCAAAATTATTATTCTGAGTTTATCCTCTCCCCACAAACACCATTATCCCAATATACATGATAGTGCTTATGACAAGTTAGCAAATAGACTTTTTAATAGTTATTCCTAAAAGAGAAGAGTCAAGATTACCAACTTTCAAGATAGGTAGGAGTACACCACTCATCTTCAAACACAAAAGCTTCTGCTGGGTGAAAATTCCTGATCATGCTAGTCAACATCTTGAAGTATCTGCATTCATAACTGCAGGCCCACCCTGCCAGTATCCTTCTCCTTTCAACATCTCAGAATTGCCATGAAAGGGAATAATAAAGTCCCTAGTATTGCTGCTGCATCCCAAACTCACTGGCTTTTTACTTGTGGACCAGATACTGCTGTACACTGGTTGATTATATTTAAAATTCCTAGACTAGCAACTTAGCCACAAAGGGTACAACGAATCAAAGAACTCTGAAGTTTTCTAACATATTTGGGGATTTGATGCCAAGATTGACTTGCTTCTCATGAGTAAGGCAAAGAGAGAGAATTTGTAATGTTCTAGAAAGTCTATCAATTCCAGTGGAGTCGTCATACTTCAAAGAGACGTTGGTCATTTGTGTGTGTGTGTGTGTGTGTGTGTGTGTGTGTGTGTGTGTGTGTTTATATTTTTGTATTTGAGTAAAAGAGTCACATACACTGAAATGCCTTGGGATAACAAAAAGAAATGTCTTGGAATGATAGCTACTTGGAAGCAATTTATATTGCCAGCCACCTCTGCTATTTGTTAACAATAGCACTAACCACATGATATTCTCTCAGAGTTTATTTGTAATGTTAATGGTTCTAGATAGGATATTTTGTGGGTTTATTCTGCTTACTAACATTATATCAGTAGAAATGAAAGAGTTTTGAAAAGGATTAAAAAATGATATTGAGGAAATTATTGAGTAATTTAAGGTAATTGTACAATATTAGCATGTTTTAAGAAAAATTAACTATTTGAAGAGGATTTCAATACTACAGATATGTAAGTGTGCCTAAGAACAAAATGAAGAATTTGGCAAACACAAATTGCTTTCTTTACTGTATAGACACTTTAAACTATTTTTTAAGATTTATTTTATGTTATACGTTTGAATATTTTGCCTTCAAGTAAGCATGTAAACCACAGAAGTGCTGTTTGTATTGGTCAGAAGACAATGGTCTCTTGGCTCTGAAGTTACAGATGGTTGATATATCACATAGGTGCTAAGAGCTGATCCCAGCTCTTTTGCAAGAGCAGCAAACTCTCTTAACCACTGAGGTTTCTTCCAACCTCACACATAGTCATTTTTGACTAAGAAAACTTGCATGTGTCTATATTTTTGGAAATGCAAATCATGGATCTCATAGTCATTTTGTTTAGATTTAGACTAACCTTCATATATCATATACAAGAAGGCAAAATATTTTAGATGATATATTTTAATTACTAATGAAATCACTAAATGGCTGATCTGTTATTCTTATGACCCTGGTTTAAGCATGCTTAGAGTTGGAAATGATGGTACATGCCTATAACTCCAGTACTCCAGAGATTGTTTTAGGGGTACACAAGCTTGAGCTATATCCAAACATCACCAATGACAAAAAGTAAAAATGTTATTGATAATCATTATTAGAGTGTTATTTTTATGAGAAGACTGTGCAACTGAACATAAAGAAAAGCAACTGAGTTCTTATTTTTGCTGAATGCTATTACCCATTTCTTGAGAAAAAAAGAAATAGAATCTCTAAATTATTGAAGAGCCCAGTGTTATATTTACTTTGCCATCAACATACTATTAAATATATCTTTATAAAAACCAGTATATAGTAGTTTTATTAATACAAATGTCATTTCTAACAGATCCTTTAAGTATATGGTTTTAATGAGAAGTCAATGAAAAAAAAACCTGAAGGATTGGTACTAAAATTTAATAAAATTATTTTTTTAATTAATTTATTTATTGCTTCAGGTTACATCTCCACCACATTGTCTTCTTTCGACCCTTCCCAGTCCCGTCCTCCCACCCTCTACCCCCTAACCCTTCCATCCCACTCCTCTAGAGTGGAGTGTCCCTACATAACAGTCCCCTGCCCCAGTTCAGCAGTCATATGAGGGCCAAGAGTCTCCTCATACACAGTTATTGGAGGCACAGGATTGAGTAACTCTGGGATATAAGATGTGCTATTAAAATGTCATTTAAAAAATCTTTAGTTCAGAGCAATCCTAACCTAAATATGGAATAATTAGAATAAGATCTATTTACAAAAATATCTCTTGGTGAAGATTTCATGATGGTATAAAAAGGTTCTGAGGGCTGAAACTCCAGAACCAGGGAGCATGGAGATTATCCACCAAGTACGTCATCTTTATATTATGACTCTAAAGGGATCTGGACGGGACCTCGGAAAACAGCAGGTGCACTACTGGGATGAAAATTGGGGCTGGATACCAATTTCTAAAGCAGCTGATACTAGTTTGTTTGGTTTTGGTTTTTCGAGACAAGGTTTCTCTGTGTATCTTTGGCTCTCCTGGACTCACTTTGTAGACTAGCCTGGCCTTGAACTCACAGAAATCCACCTGTCTTCCTCCTAAGTGCTGGGATTAAAGGCATGCTCCACCACCACACCCGGAAATTACAGACAGCTGTGAACTGCCTTGTGGGTGCTGGGATTTGAACCTGGGCCCTTTGAAAGAACAGCCAGTGCTCTTAACTGCTGAGCCATCTCTCCAGCCCCTATTACTCGGTTTTACTTTGTTTTGGTGTTTGCAGCCATTTTTACAGTTACTAATAGGTCTCAGTCCATCCTCCCTTGCAGTCTAACTGCTCAAACATGTTTTGGTCAAGTTGCTTAAAACCCAGAGAGAAAGTGTAAATGGTGATGCCACTCACCTTGATATTGGTAATGTAAGTTAAAATAAGGCATGGGTGTAAACATGTCCATTTAAAACCAATTACCCCCCCAAAAAAGATATATATTTTGCATTAAATGTCACTCTACTTTATACTTACCAAAAAAAATTAAAATTCACTACAAAAGCTATTTCTTTTCCTCCTTGATCTGATTATCATAATTTAATCCATAGAGGAGGAACCAGGTGTGAATATATTAACATTTCAATTCAGTTCAGAATAACTTAATACATTATTTACCACTTCCTTTGCATGTCGTGGTTGCCACCCCCTATATTCAATCCCTTGTAAATAAAGGAGTTAAATCTTAAAAAAAAAAAAAAGAACTAAAGGTAATCAGGATTTATTCGTCTCCTGGTTCCAGAGAATTCAATTGTTTGTCGTGTGGAAGCCATATCAGAGAAGCTCACACCATGAAGAGGAAGCAGAGAAAGAGGAATGCTGATGCTTAGGTGGTTCTCTCTTTCTTCTCCATCCATTCTGTCCAAGTTCCTATCCTATGGAGTTCTGTGGCCCACATTCAAGGTCAATCATCCTCTTTAAATTAATCCTACCTAGAAATAAAGACACACCCTGAAAATGTGCCTCACCAATCCCCTAAATTATTCCAAATTCAGTCAAATAGACAATGAGTATTAACTACCACAAGTCCATCCCTTGCCAACCTGACACACAAATACATTACTTTAAACCCTAATTTCCCACCACTGTCTCCATAAAAGGATAATTTATATTTCTACAAACTTCACTAGTCCAGTCTTAAAAGTCCCTATACTTCCATCTAAAGTTATTCAAAAGCCCAAGTTCAAAGTCTATACTAAAGTTCAAGGCATTCTCTTGGCTGTGAAACCTTGTAAAATAAAAGTATTCCATATTTCTAGCATGCAGTGACACAAAATAAATATTCTTATTCTTAAAAAAAGGTTCTGAGGGACTCAGAAGGATGCACATAGCATCTATTCACATATAGTCGGATTTTAGCTATATAGTACAGGATATCTATACCACAACCAATGCACCAAAGGGAACATGGACATAGACTTTTTGTTTGTTTGTTTATTTGTTTTTAGTTTTCTCTTCCTGGCAATGAGACACTTTTCACTGGTGGTACTGCCTTGTAGGCCCCCAGTGTATGAGGAGGCTCTTGGCCCTCATATGACTTCTGAACTGGGGCGAGGGACTGTTATGTAGGGACACTCCACTCCAGAGGAGTGGGATGGAAGGGTTACAGGGTAGAGGGTGGGAGGGCAGGCTGGGAATGGGGGGAAAGAGGACAATATGATGGAGATGCAACCTGAAGCAACAAATAAATAAATTTATTTAAAAAAATGTTCTGAGGGAAAGTTTACAATGTGGGTATTTATTGTGATGCTTTTATTAGGTTGCTATGAAGCTAACCTTAATATGATCTGTCACCTCTTTACCCAGACACTTCCATGTTTAATCACTTTTCCCTCAATACAAATGAAACCAAATATTCTGAGTTTACTTATAAAAATGTTATTACCATTTGTTTGTATGTGTGTGTGTGTGTGTGTGTGTGTGTGTGTGTGTGTGTATGCATGCCCCACTGTGCACGTGTGGAGGTCTAACAACAACAAGTGGAAATCAGTTTTCCTCTTCCACTATGTGGGTCCTGGGATTTGAACCCATGTCATCAGTGCCTTCACGTGCTTAGGAATAATGCCAACCCTGAATTGCTTAAATTTGTTCTTTTCTATTCTCACAAGTGACCATATTCCATAAACCTTTATGACATCATAATAGTGATGATAGTGGATAGAGGGTGAGTTAGGCAGAGATTTGAATCTGTGAGAGTACCTAGCTATGACTAATTACATGGGAACCCATCTTTCTTTTAACCATTTGATTGTGGTTCTTTTGCTCTACTCAGATAGGAATGTTAGATAGCTGAGGAGCTGTGAGCACAATCAGATGATACCTTCTATAGATATATATCTTAGACCTCAGCCCTTTGATAGCTGTTAGTATTAGAACACACAGACCTAGGGATCAGCTTTTCTCAGCTTGTAATAATGGGCTCCAATGTTTGAGATCATTGACCCTGTTCCTGGTAGCTCTCTAGAACTACTCCAGTGAACAACGCCTATAAGTTCTATTCCATCTCTATCTGGAAACTCTGTCCTTCAGCCAGCATGAGAGGGGACAGTACAATATCTTTCCAGCCAACTCAAATAGTAAATCAAACACCCTGATTGTATAGCCAGAAATAGATTGTTTGCACCAATCACAAGTCAGCCCTCCCACAAATGAAAGATTGTATTCATATCAATCATTGCATCATTCTTGCACCAGTGCCCACAGCTGTCTGCCAGATAACCAAGAGAATTGATATTTTATGGCCTGATTAGAAATAGTTTCAGAAAATGTATGATGCAAATTACTTTATACAGTCATGCCTGGGACTATGCCTTCAGGAACCAGAAATGTGGCCTGGTAGCAAGCAGCTGTGGTTGTTGTGAACCTTCCTCAAAGAATTGGGGGAATATTTAGAACAGTCAATGCTGGAATGATAAGTAGTTTGGCTGACTGTGTGACTGATAAACCCTGTGTGTGTGTGTGTGTGTGTGTGTGTGTGTGTGTGTGTGTGTGTGT
>CAJQZJ010001558.1:4232942-4244133 GCA_907164525.1 Lophiomys imhausi
TGTGTGTGTGTGTGTGTGTGTGTGTGTGTGTGTGTGTGTGTGTGTGTTTTACCTTAGAGAATACCAACCCTAACTAATCCAAGTTGTGATTGAGGTAGAGATGGTTGGATTAGGATGGACTTGAGTATGCTATGCTGCTGCTGGCCTGAAAGATGGAGGGAGGAAGTCTGTAGTGAATGGATGCAGGTGCACTCAATCTTGAAAAGATTGACTCTTTCTTAAATACCTTCAAATGGAGCACAATCCTGTTATCACCTGTATTTTAACCAAGGGATCCTGTTTCGTGTGTATATCAGATTTCCAAGACATTAAGATGGTCAGTGTGCACTATTTTAAACCTCTAAAATTGTGACAAAATATGACAGCATTGGTAGGAAATTAGAACAAAATACTTAAGGAACAATGAAGAAAATATATACCAAAAGAGCAAGATTTGGTCTGGAAACTCTTAAGTATGCTTTTGAAATGTTTGTGTCATTGTGCTAATTACTTTAAAAAGCTCCCAGGGCTTTCATAGCTTGTCAGGTTAAAGAAGAAAATTTATCATGTGACCTACATAAGTCAATTATCTTGTGTGTCTAAATCTCCAGTATCATAGAGAGAGGATGCAAAGAATTCAGCATTCAAATCATATTTCAGTTCTTTGAAACAAGCCAAGCTCTCACCCATTGTGAAGCCTTTAGTTCAGATCTCTCAAATGTCCCCATGTAATCCCTGCTGTCTGCCTGCTTATCCTATCTGACCCTCCAGAGCTATGTTCAGTTGTTAATTCCATATGTTAGATGATGGGCAGCAATTGAATGTTAAGGGAAAATTTAGGTGGCTTCTAAATACTGAAGAACAACATCAATTTGAAGGATAAAATAGATAATCTTTAAGGATAAGTTTCTATAAAAATTGGAAGCAAAGCCCTGGCAAGGGGAAAATCAGGGATTCCCCAAAATGACATGTCACTGGGTACATCAGCTGAAATTATGAGCAGTCACATAGCTAGTAGTAGGTGACAAACACAATAAATACTCAACAAAAACAAAACAAAACAAAAACCACATGGGGGGGGTGATTTGTTTGTTTTTGTCTCAAATTGTATTTTTTTTTCTTTTTTTTTTAAGTGGGAAATGGAGGGAAAGAGAGAACACATGTTGATGTTGGGCAGGTAGGAATATGGGGAAAGTCTGAGATGAGTTAGAAACGGGAAAAAAATGTTCTAAATATTTTGTATAAAAAAATGTAAATAAAATGGAAAAGAAAGATCAGTCAGGGTAGGAGTGGAGAACAGAACTGGTGAAGTATGTTCTGCCTCTTGTCTCTTGTTCATCTCCCTGCTCATCATTTTATGTCTGAAGATGGTTCAAGTATTTATCTTGGGACCTTTTTTTTTAATAATTTATTTTTTATTTCTTCAAGTTACATCTCAATCACAATCCCCTCACTACTCCCCCCTCCAGTCCCACCCTTCCACCCTCCTCCCCCTCAACCCCCCATCCTCTTCCCTTCTTTTTTTTGTTTTTTTTAGTTTAAGGTAGATCTTTTTTCCCCCAACAGCTCTCCCTTTCAGTCCAAAAAATGGTTCTTTTTCTTATAACTATAAATACAATACAAAACAACAGAAATAAATAGGCCACGATTATAAGAGTTATATAGCTTAGCATACATTCCCAATGTCCAGTCCATATGTATTTGGCACCCGAACATTCTACTATCTAACCATCTCCATGAGTTTAAAGTTCTATATCTAACTCAGCTTTCATACTAACTTGCCTCATAATTTTAAAAATATCTTCTTAGATCCAGAACACCCTCTTGATTCCTAAACAACTCAAAATTTAACTATGAGACTCTAGCTATCTATTCTTCAACCACCTCAGAGACCTGAGAGGGATAAATATATCTGATTATATAGGAAGTGCAGGGCCTGCAGCTTCCAAAACTAAAAAATGACATACCAGTGGCTGCCTGGACAGTTCCCATTTTCTCTCCATATATTACAGCATCAATCTTCAGCCATTTGGCCCCATTTCTCTGACAGACATTGGTTGTAGAGTAGGAATTATGAAGGACTTACCTACCCTGTCTTGGCAGAGCTAGGCTGTCGACTTATCTGCTTCCAAGTTTTGTCCTTTTTGGACAGAAGTCTGTCTACAGTTGAAGCAAGTGGTTTTTCTTGCCAAGAGAATGGCTTACCACCAATTCAATCATCTCCCACTGGAGATTCTTCGATGTTCATCTTCTACTTGGAGTAATATAGGGGGTGCTGTCAGGAGCTGACATGTCTTGATATCAAAAAATCTTAAGTTAAGAAAACATCTTTGAATGCCATATTCTGCAGATCTCTTGAGGTTTTTGAAGATGCCCTATCTATCTCTTATATTTAGATAAGCAAATATTGCTTGTCTCTTAGCAACTTGATTTCTGAGTAGCTTAGAAAATAACTGTGATAGACTGTCATAGTAACTAACAAAATGACACTTTTTCATGACTATTAGTTTCTGTTTCTTAATTATCCTAAACAGTTTATGTCTGTTGGTAGCGAGAGGTCAAAACTTGACATTTCATTTTTAAGTATTACTACGAACAATACCTTTAAGAAGCGTTACCCTTAATTTTGTATCAATATACACAGATCAATACCAATGTGGCCAAATATAATCTTAATTTTGTATCAATATACAAAGATCAATACCGATGTAGCCCAATACAATCTTAATTTTACATTAATATACAAGGGTCAATACCATTGTGGCCAAATATAATCTTAATTTTATATCAATATACAAAGGTCAATACCGATGTAGTCCTATACAATCTTAATTTTGCATTAATATACAATGATCAATACTAATTTAGCCAAATATAATATTAATTTTGCATCAGTATACAAAGGTATAAGGCTATATTCAATAATCTGTCCTTTTTTCTTGATCTTTCCTATACTATGTCTATGTCCCATTTTTCTCAAGTCTGTTCACTCCTATATAGGAGAGAAAGGAGGATACAGATTTAAGACCACTTTACATCCATTTTCCCCCACTGGATCTCCTCACAATTTTTAAGAAGAGAAGTACAAGAGGAACAGTGAGAAAATAAGTTCTCAAACTAGAAAACACAGGCTTGGCTGTTAGTGACTACAAATAAAAAGGAAAATCCTGAGAGGAAGGGTATTGAAACTAAAATCACAGCCTTAATGGAGCCAGCCCAAATACAAATCTTGCTTAGGCATGATGACAAAAAAATTATGTAAGAAATGTAGAGATGTATCCAACACTACTCAGAAAGCCACTAGGCATGAAACAGACAACACGTTAGACAAAATGCAAAATTAAAACGAAGGATTATGGATTACAGTGAACAGTGATTAGAATTATACCTGAGTGTGTTATTATTGATTAAAGGATTTAGGAAACAGTAAGTTATTATTGAGATTAAAGAACTGAATATAGGGGAATTTTCCAATTTTAGAAGTTATGTATTCTTTCAAATTGACCCATGCTGTTATGAGATGCTTTCCCTTAGCTCTAAGGACACATCTTGTAACCACCACTTTGCATGTGACTTATACCCCATGTGCTCTAAGGACACATCTTGTGGTAACCACCACTTTGCATGTTACTTATACCCCATGTGTGAGCACTGTGTACATGGCATGCCTTTTCATATTATCTCTTTCTATAATTTTATTTGCATAAATGAAAAATTATATATTAATATATTGCATTCTATATTTTCACATTATGCCAGTACTTGCCTCAGTCTTCTGGTTTTTTCTCTTTATTTCCTCTATACTCTGTTCGTTTTTAGTTCTCTTGTTCCTCTCTCCTTTTAATTAAGTCAATGACATGTTTTAAATTTTCTGCTTATTAAAGCAAACTTTGTATTTAATGATAGGACTCCTAGATGTAAATGACTGGGTTTATAATACAAAGAAATCTACACATGGAAATTAGGGTACACTGGGTAGAACTGAAAATATATTTTAAGATACTGAGACGATCCTAAGTTTCAGAGAAATCCAAATGTATTTAGGAAAGCTTCAGATGTTGAAAATGAGTTTAAATTTCTTTCATTAGGATATAGTCATTGTGCATAAAGATAGGTTTTATAAAGACTTTTCATCCAAGTACATCATGCACTTGCTGTGTTTCACACCAATACCTTCCTTTCCTAGTCTCCCTTACCACAGTCCTCTTCTTTTCTACAGATAGTCTCACCTCTGCTTTGATTGATTGATTGTGTCTGTGCGCGTGTGGGTGGATGTAATTCAGGAAAGTAACATATGTAACATCAAATTCTCAATTCTCTATTTTTAGTTTTAAACTTGTAAGAAAACATATATCCAAATAAAACATAAGGATAACCCTGAAATTTGCAATAGACACAAATATTAACCACAATGTTTTCTGTCTTTTAAATATCTCCTCCTACATTAGCGCACAGTTCAAGTGGTGTGTATCCATGGTAAGGTACAGACACTCATTCCTTTGGCTTTCACTGTTAATATTGTCCTCTGTAGAACAGTCATTACTGATTTCAATACATTAATTTGCACTGAGATGTATAATAAAGTTCTTTCATTATTTTTACATACAAAGGCAATGAGGTTATTGAATTTATTGAACTATTCAATAAAAGAAAGTAAAAGGCATGGTTAGAAGGAAGAGCATCAACCTTATGCTTCACGTTACTACATGAAAGAAATTAATGATAACGTAGACAAAATAATGGGAAGAATTTACTCATACATCTTAAAATAAACAAGTAAAACAAAACAACATAGAAGGCAAAAATTTTGTAGTTATTGTGATAAAATGTATCTTGTTTTTGGTAAGTTCACAGCTGTCCAGTTTATACTGTGACTTTTTTCAATTTTTGAAATCTCCTTATTTGTTGATATAGTGCTTCGTTGTTGTCAGTTTCAAAAGAATAAATAACTCAAATGCTTGTAAATTCTTTCCTGTATGTTCCTATCAGTTAAATGGGACCTCATGAAACTGAAAAGCTTCTGTAAGGCAAAGGACACAGTCATTAAAACAAAGCGGCAACCTACAGATTGGGAAAAGAATTTTACCAATCCCACTTCCAACAGAGAGCTAATATCCATAATTTATAAAGAACTCAAGAAATTAAACACAAAGAAACCAAATAATCCAATAAAAAATGGGAAACAGATCTACACTGAGAATTAACAAAAGAGGAATCTCTAAAGGCCGTGAGACATTTGAAGAAATGCTCAACATCATTAATTATCAGAGAAATGCAAATAAAGATGAATCTGAGATTCCATCTCACACCTATCAGAATGGTTAAGATCAAAAACTCAAATGACTGCACATGCTGGCAAGGTTGTGAAGAAAGGTGAACACTCCTCCATTGTTGGTGGGAGTGCAAACTTGTACAATCACTATGGACATCAGTCTGGTGATATCTTAGAAAACGTGGAATAGCTCTACCTCAAGACCCAGCCATACCACTTCTGGGTATCTACCCAAATGATTTCTCACCAAACTACAAGGACATATCCTCATCTATGTTCATAGCAGCCTTTTTTGTAATACCTAGAAACTGGAAACAACCCAGATGTCCCTCAACCAAGGAATAGATAAAAAAAAAAAAAGTGGTACATTTACACAATGGAATATTATTCAGCTACCAGAAACAAGGAAATCATGCAATTTGCAGCCAAATGGATAGAACTAGAAAATCTCATTCTGAGTGAGCTAACCCAGACTCAGAAAGATGCACATGGCATCTATGCACATATAATTGATTTTAGTCATGTAGTATAGGATAACTATCCTACAACCAGCACACCAAAAGGATCAGGAACATAAACTTTGTTACCTTATTGAGGGGTGAATTTGCCCTAAGGGTGCTACCATGTATGCCCCTAGTGCAAGAGGAAGCTCTTAGCCCTCATATGACTGTTGAACTGAGAAGGACTGATATGTAGGGACACTCCACATCAGTGGAGTGGGATGGTGGGAGACGGAGGAGAGGGTGGGAGGGTGGAACCAGGAGGAGTAGAAAGAGGACACTATGATGGAGATGAAACTTGAAGTAACAAATAAACATTTAAAAAACAATAAATTTAAAAATAAAAATAAAATAAAAAATAAAACAATAGCCATCCATAAGTAATCTTCAGAGACTTTGATAACAACAACTGACACTTGTATGCCAGGAAAGGATCTATAATAACTACAAAAGAAAATGAGAGAGGTTTCGCTATTCTGGGTTGTTTGTTGTTCCATATGAAATTGAGAATAGCTTTTTCCAGGTCTATAAAGAATTGTGTTGGTATTTTGATAGGAATTGCATTGAATCTATATATTGCTTTTGGTAGGATAGCCATTTTTATTATGTTGATCCTACCTATCCATGAGCATGGGAGATCTTTCCATCTTCTAAAGGCCTCTTCCATTTCTTTCTTCAAGGGCTTGAAGTTCTTGTTGTACAGGTCCTTTACTTGCTTGGTTAGAGTTACCCCCAGGTATTTTATATTTTTTGTGGCTATTTTTAAGGAAGTTGTTTCCCTTATTTCTTTCTCAGCCCATTTGTTTGTTGTAAAAAGAAGAGCTTCTGATTTTTTTTAATTAATTTTGTATCCAGCCACCTTGCTGAAGATGTTCATCAGCTGTAAGAGTTCTCTGGTGGAATTTTTGGGGTTACTTATGTATACTATCATTTCGTCTGCAAATAGGGATAATTTGACTTCTTCGTTTCCAATTTGTATCCTCTTGATCTCCTTTAGTTGTCTTACTGCTCTAGCAAGAACTTCAAGTACTATATTGAAGAGATATGGTGAAATTAGGCATAGCTAAATCAATCCTGTAAACTAAAAAAAAAAAAACATCTGGAGGTATCACCATCCCAGATTTCAAGCGCTACTACAGAGCAATAGTAATAAAAACAGCATGGTACTGGTATAGAAACAGAACAGTTGGTCAATGGAATTGAATTGAAGACCCAGAAATAAACCCACACACCTATGGCCACCTAATTTTTGACAAAGAAGCCAAAACCACACAATGGAAAAACGACACCATCTTTAACAAATGGTGCTTGTCCAACTGGATGTACACTTGTAAAAGAATGAAATTAGACCCATACTTATCACCTTGTACAAAACTTAAGTCCAAGTGGATCAAAGACCTTAATATAAAGCCGATCACACTAAATCTACTAGAAGAGAAAGTGGGAAAAACCCTCAAACTCATTGGCACAGGTGACAACTTCCTGAACAGAACACCAACAGCTCAGGACCTAAGACCAACAATCAATAAATGGGACCTCATGAAACTAAAAAGCTTCTGTAAGGCAAAAGAAACTGTCATAAGAACAAAACAGCAGCCTACAGATTGGGAAAAAATCTTCACCAACCCCACATCTGACAGAGGGCTAACATTCAAAATTTACAAAGAACTCAAGAAATTAAATGCCAAGAAACCAAATAATCCAATCAAAAATGGGGAATAGAGCTAGATAGAGAATTCACAAAGGAGGAATCCCTAATGGCTGAGAGACATTTGAAGAAATGCTCAGCGTCCTTAATCATCAGAGAAATGCAACTTAAGATGACTCTGAGATTCCATCTCACACCTGTCAGAATGGCTAAGATCAAAAGCTCCAAACAGCACATGCTGGCGAGGGTGTGGAGAAAGGGAAACCCTCCTCCATTGCTGGTGGGAGTGCAGGCTTGTGCAACCACTATGGAGGTCAGTCTAGCAATATCTTAGAAAACTTGGAATAGCTTTGCCTCAGGACCCAGCCATACCACTTCTGGGTATACATCCAAATGACTCCTCACCAAATCACAAGGAAGTTTCCTCATCTATGTTTATAGCAGCCTTATTTGTAATAGCTAGAAACTGGAAACAACCCAGATGTCCCTCAACCGAAGAATGGATTTAAAAACTGGTACATTTACACAATGGAATATTACTCAGCTATCAGAAACAAGGAAATCATGCAACTTGCAGCCAAATGGATGGAACTAGAGAAGCTCATCCTGAGTTAGCTAACCCAGACTCAGAAGGATGCACATGGCATCTATTCACTTATAGTCGGATTTTAGCTATATAGTACACGATAACTATACTACAGCCAATGCACCAAAGGGAACAAGGGCATAGACTTTTTTGTTTGTTTGTTTGTTTAGTTTTCTCTCCCTAGCAATGAGACACTTTTCACTGGTGGTACTGCCTTGTAGGCCCCTAGTGTATGAGGAGGCTCTTGGCCCTCATATGACTTCTGAACTGAGGTGGGGGACTGTTATGTAGGGACACTCCACTCCAGAGGATTGGGATGGAAGGGTTACAGGTAGAGGGTGGAAGGGAAGGGCAAGGAAGGGGGGAAAGATGGAGATGTAGCCTGATGCAACAAATAATTAAATTTATTTCAAATAAAAAAATTCTTTAAAAAAAAGAAAATAAGAGAGGAACTTTTCTTTCACAAAAATGTACATTTCATCTCTTTTAGTACTTTGGAAGCTGCTCAAGAATATTTTATTTCCAAAAATTGCAGAAGTAGTTAGCTCTCTGTGTATGAATGATAATTCTTTCATAAATGATTACAGATGAAAAGGAGTGAAATCCAACAGACATTTTCTATGTGTATGTAACCTAAACACAGGAAAGCAGTAAACTTGCTATAGCAACAAAACATTTTAACCCAGAAACACTTCCAAGTTAGAAAGTTCATATTCATACATACTTTTGCGTATAATTTTGTTTTAATGAAACAATCAGATTTAGGGTTAAAGAGCAAACACGTGAAAGCTGCACTTGTTATTTTACCTTATTTGTTTTTAAATGGAAGTCAGTTGAAAGGAAGACAAAAAGATTTACTTGGTTATTATTACCATAGTTCGAGTTTATGTTGAGGACAGAAATTATAGAACTGTTGAGCAGGATAATTTTCCATCACTGAGGTTGATAAGAAATCACTTAAAAATCAGGGGTGAAGATTTTTTCCTAATCTGTAGGCTGCCGTTTTGTTCAAATGACAGTGTCCTTTGCCTTACAGAAACTTTTCAGTTTCATAAGGTCCCATTTATTGATTGTTGGTCTTAGAGCCTGAGCTGTTCCTGTTCTGTTCAGGAAGTTGTCACCTGTGCCAATGAGTTTGAGGGTTTTCCCCACTTTCTCTTCTAGTAGATTTAGTGTGTGTCCGGCCTTATGTTAAGATCTTTGATCCAGTTGGACTTAATTTTTGTAAAAGGTGATAAGTATGGGTCTAATTTCATTCTTATACACATGGACATCCAGTTAGACCAACACCATTTATTGAAGATGCTGTCCTTTTTCAATTGTACGGTTTTGGCTTCTTTGTCAAAAATTAAGTGACCATAGGTG
This sequence comes from Lophiomys imhausi, assembly GCA_907164525.1. Classification (NCBI taxonomy): domain Eukaryota; kingdom Metazoa; phylum Chordata; class Mammalia; order Rodentia; family Muridae; genus Lophiomys; species Lophiomys imhausi. The sequence continues at coordinate 4,242,293 of CAJQZJ010001558.1, forward strand.
TGTGGGTTCCTTTTTGGGTCTTCAATTCAATTCCATTGACCAGCTGGTCTGTTTCTATACCAGTACCATGCTGTTTTTATTACTATTACTCTGTAGTACAGCTTGAAATCTGGGATGGTGATACCTCCAGATTTTTTTTAGTGTACAGGATTGATTTAGCTATTCTGTGTTTTTGTTATTCCATATGAAGTTGAGAATTGCTTTTTCCAGGTCACATCTGACAGAGAGCTAATATCCAAAATTTACAAAGAACTCAAGAAATCAAATGTTAAGAAACCAAATAATCCAATCAAAAATGGGGAACAGAGCTAAACAGAGAATTCACAAAGGAGGAATCACTAATGGCTGAGAGACACTTGAAGAAATGCTCAGCATCCTTAATAATCAGAGAAATGCAACTCAAGACAACTTTGAGATTCCATTTCACACCTGTCAGATTGGCTAAGATCAAAAACTCAAATGACAGCACATTCTGGTGAGGTTGTGGAGATACGGGAACACTCCTCCATTGCTGGTGGGAGTGCAAGCTTGCAGAACCACTTTGGAAATCAGTCTGGTAATGTTTTAGAAAATTTGGAGTAGCTCTACCTTAAGACCCAGCCATGCCACTTCTGGGTATACATCCAAATGATTCCTCACCAAATCACAAGGACATTTCCTCATCTATGTTCATAGCAGCCTTATTTGTAATAGCTAGAAACTGGAAACAACCCAGATGTGCCTCACCCAAGGAATGGATTAAAAAAAAAAACAAAAAAACTGTGGTACATCTACACAATGGAATACCACTCAACTATCAGAAACAATGAAATCATGCATTTTGCAGCCAAATGGATGAAACTAGAGAAGCTCATCCTGAATGTGCTAACCCAGACTCAGATGGATGCACATGGCATCTATTCGCTTATAATCGGATTTTAGCCATATCGTACAGCCAATGCACCAAAGGGAACAGGAACATAGACTTTGTTACCTGTCAATGAGACACTTTGCCCTACTGGTGCTGCCTTGTAGGCCCCCAATTTATGAGGAAACTCTTGGCCCTCATATGACTGCTGAACTGGGGTGGAGGACTTATATGTAGGGACACTCCATCCAGAGGAGTGGGATGGAAGAATAGGGGGTTGAGGGTGGAAGGGCAGGACTTGGAAGGGTGGAAAGAGGACACTGTGATTGAGATATATCCTGAAGAGAACCTGGGGCGATGGATTAAGAACAATGTGCAAGCATGAGGACCTAAGTTTGAATACCCAGCACTGATCATGATCAGGTTCCTAATTGGGATATGGAGATGGGTGAATCCTAGTAGTTCATTGTTCAAGGAGCCTTACCTAAAGGATGAAGCTTCAGAATTCAGTGTGAGGCCCTGTCTTAAGGGAGCAAGGCATAGAGTAAGAAAAGTCACCTCTTTTGGTCTCCTATGCAGACATCATGAACATTCACATACCCACAGGGTAACCATCCAATGTTGGAACACCTTTTTGATCCTGTTCTCAAATCTACCTTTTTTTTGTTCCATATATAACTGAAAGTATAATTTAGGGAGCTTTATGTCAGTCTTAACAGTAACCTGGCCCAGCTTCACTTTTCCCTTTCTGATTCTTTTCAGCACAAAAGTGAACTAAAACCTAAGGCTCTGTCTCTGGGTTGACAAGTGCAGGATTTGTGGTCCCCACTGTAGAGGATGTGTGTGTGTGTGTGTGTGTGTGTGTGTGTGTGTGTGTGTGTGTGTGTGTCTGTGTGTGTGTGTGTGTGTATGTCTGTGTGTGTGTGTATGTCTGTGTGTGTGTGTGTGTGTGTCTGTGTGTGTGTGAGTGTGTGTGTGAGTGTGTGTGTGTGTG
>CAJQZJ010001558.1:4244533-4281786 GCA_907164525.1 Lophiomys imhausi
TATTCACTAAATCTAACTTATATTAACCTATCAGCCCCTTCACCCAGTTGTATTTGGTTCTTTCTTAGGTCTCTGGGCTATCCAGCCTCTTGGTCCTGTCCCTCTAGGAAGTGTCAGGGATGTACTTCCTCTCATGGCATGGTTCTCAAACTGGACCAGCCTTTAGCTGACCACTTTCACATTTTCTGTGCCTCCTTTACCCCAGCACACCTTATAGGGAGAACAAATTGTAGGTTGAAAGTTATTTGTCTGGGTTGGTTTCCCAGTCCTTCCACTGAAAGTCGTGCCTGGTTACAGGAGATAGTCAGTTCAAGCTCCATATATACCAATGCTAGGAGTCTTAGCTAGGGTCAACCTCATAGATTCCTGGGAGTTTCCATTGTACTAGTTTTCTAGCTCATCCCTGAGATTCCTCTACCCTGAAATTCCAATTGTCTATCCCAGTATTCTATCCCTCCAATTTCCTCCCACAGGATCCCTTCTGTTTCCATTCCCACCTTCCCAACACCATCCTCTCCACTAGTAATAGCTATTTTATTTCCCCTTCCCAGGGAGATTCACAGGTCCCTGCCCCTTGAGACCAGCTTACTACTTCGTTTCTCTGTGTCTATGGATTGTAGCATGGTTTCCTTTACTTTACAATTACTATCCAATTATAAGTGAGGACATACCATTTTTTTCTGTCTGGTTCGGGATTACCTCATTCAGAGTTATTTTTTTCTAGTTCCATCCATTTGCCTGCAAATTTCATGATGTAAATGTTTTTAAGAGCTGAGTAATATGCCATTGTATAAATGTACCACATTTTCTTTATCCATTCGTTGGCTGAGAGACATCTAGGTTGTTCCAGCCCTGACTATTGTGAATAAAGCTGCTATGAACATAATTGAACAAGTGTCCTAGTGGTGTGATGGAGCATCCTTTGGGTATATGCCCAGGAGTGGTATGGCTGGATCTTCACATAGATCCATTCTCAGTTTTCTGAAGAATGTCCATATTAATTCCCATAGTGGGCTGTACAAATTTTTACTCCCACCAGCAATGGAGGATTGGTCCTCCACACTGTCCTCCACATTCTCACCAGCATAAGCTGTAACTAGTGTTTTTTATCTTAGCCATTCTGACAGGTGTAAGATGGAATCTCAGACTTGTTTTGATTTACATTTCTCTGATAGCTAAGAATGTTGGACACTTCTTTGAGTGTTTCTTGGCCATTTAAGATTCCTCTATTGAGAATTCTCTATATAGATCTGTACACCCTTTTATGTATAGCTTCTTTAATTCTTTATATATTTTGGAAAGTAGCTCTCTGTCCGATCTGGGGTTGATTAAAATCTTTTCCCATTCTTTAGGCTGTCCTTTTGTCCTTTTGATGGTGTTCTTTGTCTTATAAATGCTTTTCATTTTCATGAGATACCATTTATTATTTGTTGATATTAGTGCTTGTGCTATTTGTGTGATGTTCAGTAAGTTGTCTCCCGTGCCAATGTGTTGAAAGCTATTCCCCACTTTCTTTTCTGTCTGGTTCAGTTTATCTGGTTTTATGTTGAGGTCTTTGATACTCTTGGACTTGTGTTTTATGCCTGGTGATAGATAGGGACCTATTTATAATCTTATACATTTGAACATCCTCTTAGACCAGCCCCATTTGTTGAAGATTCTTTCTTTCTTTCCTTCTTTTTTTCATTATATAATTTAGGCTTCTTTGTAAAAAATCAGATGCCCATAGGCATGTGGGTTTACTTCTGGTTCTTTGATTAAATTCCATTGATTAGCCTGTCTGTCTTTATAGCAATATCATCTTTTTATTACTATAGCTCTATAGTAGGGCTTGAAATCAGGGATAATGATACCTCTAGAAGTTCTTTTATTGAATAGGACTGTTTGAGCTCTCCTAGGTTTTTTGTTTTTCCTTACAAAGGTGACTATTGTTCTTTTAAGCCTGTAAAGAATAATTTTGGAATCTTGATGGGGATTCCAATGAAACTGTAGATTGCTTTTGGTAAGATGAGCATATTTACCATATTAATCCTAACACTAAATGAGCATGGGAAATCTTTCTATCTTCTCCAATTTCTTTTTGTAAATCCTTGAAGTTCTTGTCATATAGGTTGTTCATTTGCTTGCTTAGAGTTCCACCAAGATATTTTATATTATTTGTGGCTATTGTTAAGGAAGTGATTTCTATGATTTCTTTCTCAGTCTGTTTATCATTTGTATATAGGAGGACTGTTGTTTTTGTTTTTGGGTTTTTGGGTGGATGGTTAGTTAACATCGAATCCACTCTCCTTAATGAACATGTTTACCAGCTGTAGGAGCTCTCTAGTGGAATGTTTAGATTGCTACTGTTAATACTGTTTTATCATCTGCAAATAGCTATACTTTGGCTTCTTCCTTTCCAATTTGTATTCCCTTGATCTCCTTTAGTTTTCTTATTGCTCTAGCCAGAACTTAAATTACTATAGTGAATAAATTTGATATTGAGACACATTAATGACCAACAATTTTTAATTCCTGCTATTTTGTAAGTAGTGATGGTGTTAGTGTGCATGTGTATATGTGATGTGTGTGTATATGTGGTGTGTGTGTGTGTATATGGTGTGTGTGTTCATTCTTTTCATTTTACTGCTGTGAAATTATTTGTTTTCTGTGTTTATTCCCTGAATTCTGTTGTTGATACTTTTGTCTGTAGTTTCTGTTTGCTTATCTAGATTTCCCATCTCCAAGATTCTGTTGGTTTGTGCTTTCTTTATTCCTTCTACTTTCATTTTCAGGTCGTAAACAGTTTTGTTCGTTTCCTCCACCTGTTCGTTTTTTCTGGATTTCTTAAAGGGATTTGTTCATTTCCTCTTTAAGGGCCTCTAATCCATCTTCATAAGACTGGTTTTAAGGTCACTTTCTTGTGCTTCAGCTCTGTTGGCATATTTGGGGCTTTCTGCAGTAGGCTAGCCAGGCTCTGGTGGCACTGTTCCACCCTGTGGTCTGAAGTTGGCTTTTAGTCCTTTGGGTTTGGGGTTATATGTTTAGGTGCTAATTTTTGAGTTTATCTTTGTTTAATGAATGTTTTCCCCCTTACTTTCTGTTTCCTCTCTGGTCTTCTGTCCTGGGTGGCCTGTAGTTCTAGTTACTATGAGTCTTTCCACCCAGTACTGGGTCTCTGCTGGAGTTTTGGAGGACTGAATGACCTCTGGAGTTTTGGATGCTCATGTTCCCTCTACAGTTCTGGGGTTCTGGGTTCTTTGGGTTCCTAGTACCACCATGACCTTCAGTAAAGCAAGAGTCTTCTGCTGCAGTTGTGTGTAGGATCTACTTTTTATGCTATTAGCAATGTATTCATTGAAGAAACAAACTTTCAATATCAAACTGTGAATGTAGTCCTTACTACTTCTAGTAGGATTGCATTTATATCATGTGAAGCAATGAAGTTAAGGAGAGAGAATTCATACTTAGAAGATAGTAAATGTTGACCTAAAAGATGACATATAAATAGAGTCTGTTACATTTACTTCCTCTTTTTTAATGAAACAAATATGTTTAACAATCTGAGTGTCATTTAGCCTAGTTCTTCAAATTTTTATTTTCATGCATTGTAAGTTTTATAATTTTATTATAGTTCTTAACTATAATGGTCTTACAATAAGTGGGTATTCACACCATGTAATAAAATACCACTTTTAAAAACTTAGTTTTGTAATTATACCTGTGTTTATGAATAATTCACAAAGAAGAAAACTGAATTCATATAACTTGGAAATAATGGATTAAAGAAGAATATAATTCCTTAGTACCTTACAGGAATTTATAGAGGATGCCTAGGCTTTCAAAAATGAACATTCATACAGCTCTTTAGAAGAGTTGATTAACATCAGCAGAATTACGAGTCAGAAAAAATCGTTCTGACCATATTCATCACAAATGTGGTAGTTTGAATGAGAATGGTCTCCACAGGCTCTTTTGTTTACATACTTGGTTCCCAATTGGTGGAACTGTTTCAGAAGAATTAGAAGCTGCAGTTTGGAATAGGTGTGTCACAGATGTGGGCTTTGAGGTGTCAAAGGCCTCCTGCATTGCCAGAGAGTTCTCTTCTTCTTCCTGTTTGAGATCCTGATGTGAGCTGTAAGCTGCTGCTTCAGTGCCATGGCTGTCTGCCTGCTGCCATCGTCCATGCCATGATGGTGATAGACTCCTATCCCTTTGGAACTGTAAGCCTTAAATAAACCCCTCCTTCTATAAATGCCTTGGTAGTGGTGTTTTGCTACAGCAAGAAAAAAGTAGCTAATATCCAAGAGCATAAGTAAGAGGAGTAAGAACCTGCTCTTTAGTTTCTCTCTTTCAATAACTTCCAAGCAGAGGAAATATAGGATATTGGGGTACCTAGCAATTATAGTGAGAGAATGATGAAGTTCTGGTTGTGAACTGTGCTTCGTATAAGAGCATTGAGCTTTTCAGAGAACTGGTTTCTTGGTGCATGGGTAAGTTTTCTAGAATAGGTCAGATTTAGAGATGTAAGTGCTTGGGAAATCACCCAGGTGGAGAATAAGCAGTACTCACCTTCTATTTTTTCCAATATCTATCCATGAAAATACAAACATTGTATGTATACAGATACATGAGTGAAACAAAATTATTTACTGGAAGAATGGTAAAATAATTAAATTTATTTGCTGTCTATGCTCCTGTACCCAAATAGTATAATGTACATTAGTATAGTGGGCCATTTGTTTAAAGGTGTTACACTCATTCTGCCTCTTTACTCTCAATAGAAACTTTCAAAACCTGATTTATTTGAATGATGTTGAGAGCTCTACCTGTACATTTCTCTTAGTATATCTAGATGATCAATTGATCCAAGATATTATTGAAGATGTGTTTTCAAAGTTGCAGGGACATCTAGTCTTGCCTTGAGAGTCCCTTTTCCTGAGAGCCAAGATTCCAAGCAAGGATTGCCAAGTATTTGACAGAACAGCAAGCCCTCCAAATCCTTTTTGGCACTTTTCTGTTGGACCTTCTGCAGTAGGATCACAGGACCACAGGGCACTATTGGTATGTCCTTCCAAGTTAATACAAAGATATTGACAAGTAGTCTGTCAACTTTTAAGGTGGCCCCTGTGTACTAGTATTTTCTGGAATAGGTTTTTGGAGGTTAGATTGTATATATTGACTCATAAAAGAGTTGATTATTTTGTATTTATGGTAATAATGAACACTTGTCTGGAAAACAAAGGCTCTTTATCTTACCAGGAACACTTTCTGTTTCTACCTTCACTCCACACACACTCATTGAGCTCCCAGTATCAATGCAACAAACCTTTATTGTTCATGATTCTGTCTTCTTTTAATATTAATTCCCAGAACTACATGAAGGGCAGATACAACTTACCACAGGTTGTTCACTAAGTTATAAGGGGTATGATGATACTGTGTAATCTGGAAGCCTTGTCTGTTTTAATACCAGTCAGCACTTGGGTAGAATATGATGTGCTAGAATAGTCTTAGAGTGCTGGAGATACCTTCTAATTAAAAATAGTACCACCCAAATATGTGCGTTCTCCTACAGTGTGCCTTTAACAGCCATCCGGTGACCTAATTTGTCCTCCATTGAAGTATATCTGCCTGAACCACAAATGAACAGTCCCATCTGGCCCAGGAACTTTGAGTGGGATTTGAAAATGACTTAGTGACCCTATGCTTCTTGGACTCGATTTTATTTAAGGATTAATACTATCTGTTCCCTTACTTCTCCGTGAACAACCCACTTAATGCAAGCAAACATTTATCTTCTTAACATTTTCTGCATTAAATCAGACACATGCCAAGCCAGCACAAGGGATTTTTTTTTAAAGTGTGCAGAGCATAAACTTATGGTTTAATAAAAGTACCATGGAAGTGTTTGACAACTAATAAAAAGATGATTTTCTTACAATGATTAAAAAGGAAGCCTATTTTGAAAAATAGACAATGATTCTCTTGTGCATTGAAATAAAAGGGTTGCGTGTCAGAGTCAAATGACATATTTGAGTCATGGGCATGTATGTTCATAATGATGGCCACTGAATAGTGACTGACATGCTAAGAGAGATGAATATGTATGTGAAGAAGTTCAATTTTTCATGCTTCTTAGGAGGTGTCCTAGGTTTAACCTGATGGCATCTCATTTACTGTAACAGTAGAGGAAGACCACTAAGCCTAGGGAAGAGAGTAACATTTTCAAGATAATTGTTTCGTGACACAGAATATTGAGGATTGACACTTTCAAGACGGTGTCTAGGAGGGAAATAAGGCTGAGGCATCCACGCTGCTTTGAATAAAGACTATTCAAGTGCATTTAAATTAATTATCTGAATTTATTGTGATAAAGTCATGAATTACATTTGCTCCACACTTGCAATTAGACTGCAGAACAGATGGTAAAGATTTACAGAAACATTAACATTCTAGATAAGAAAATCATAATAAATTTGTCAATAGGAATCTCTGGGGCAAGCAGAAAATGTTTACATACCAAATAAGATAGGTACTTAGGTTTTAAGGAAGGTACAAACCAGAAGAGGGAGGATTTTTCATCCCCACTACAGAATTCTTAATCCTGAATTTGCAAAGATTTTTATTGTTATGAATACTCCTGACAATTTCAAAATTTGTTTTCCTCAAGCTCACACACGATGCTAAGAGTCAATTTGCCAGAAAAGATGTCTAGGGGGAGAAAAAAAAAACCCTATAAAACATCTGTCTTTGAACAGTCCCTAAACAGAGCAACATCGAGTCATTTGGGATTTAACTTCTCTCTGAAATACAAGTAACATAAACTTCCTCAAGCTAGAAACATCTTCGGTCTTGGCATACACAACTTTTCTAGCCTCACAAGAAATACACTTGAGGAAGTTGTTTTTGCCTTGGATCTGAAAAGTTCTGCAAAGGCTCATGTGCTTCCAAACACACTCCCCAGATGCTAGTGTTGCCTTAGGGGTATGCAGAACCGTTGAGACTTAGAGCCTAACTGGGAGACATAGGCCACCAGTGCTGAGCCTTGAAAGGAGGAAAAGCTTCCTGATCTACCAAGATAGTGGACACTATGCTGGATGTTGCCATTGTCATACATCAACTCATTTCTGCTACCATGCCTTACCTCCATGATGGATTCATATTCCCTGATACCATAACCTGAGGTAAAAGATTCCTTCCTTGAGTTATATCTGTCAGATATTCTGATACAGCGACAAGAAAAGTAATATGAACTAGTCACATTTGTCCATTCAACCAATCAGGAAGATAAAAAAGTACTTATTCAGTATTTCCTATCCCCAAAACATATTTTATTTGTCTTAGAGAAAGGGTGATTCTCTGTGCAACTTGAATAACATGGATAGAATACAGAATCATCTTTGAAATGGCTTTAGTCTGTTTCTTGAAATTATATTTTTTTGTAAATTTCATTGAATTGAGTTAATAGAAATTACATATATGCTAGCAACATAGTCACTAAGAACAATATTGCCTTTTAAATTAGTAATTCTGAAATAGTAAGAAATCTTTATGCAAAAAAATCTAGGTAAATCTTAAGTACTTTGCAGAAATGAATTCCAAAGCTAAAAGTGGACCCTAAACCCAAAACTCAACCACAAAATTTCTGAAGGAAAGTATAGGAAAATTTCTAATCAAAATTGGAATTATCATTGACGTTAAGATACATCAGCAAAACCCATCAAATAAAGAGTTTATAAATTGTGTTTCATTAATATTTAAACTTTCTGTTTTGTGAAAGACAGTATAACAATAAAAAGATCAACCAAAGACAGGGAAAATATTTATATGTATCTTGAAAAACAATATGTGCTCAAATAGTCGAAGACAACTTAATGCTCAATAATTAAAAAAACTGAACATGATAAAAATGGACAAATGCTTGAACAGATGTGAAACCAAAGTTATACAGCATGTGAACAAACATGAAAATGGTCAGCATCATATGATAATAATATTTGGCACTTTTAAACAGCAGTGAGATATCAACAAATATTTGAATGACCCAAATGTCCAACAATACAATAATAATAATTTCTGGTGAGAATGTGTAACATTTATTATTGGCAGTAATGAAAAATAGTAACACATATTCACTTAAATACAGTGGAACAGTTTCTTCAATAACTAAATATGCATTTAATATATAACCCATCAGCCATGATCCTTGGAATTTAATTGAAAGCATTAAAACAAAGGCCCCACAAAATATAGATATTACTAATAAATGTGTAAGCTAGCTGTCATCCATGATGGCCTTCAGTGGATGTCAAACTGTATTATCTAAATATTTAGATAATCAAATATTATTTTGCATTTAGAAGAAGTGAGTTATGCAGTCATGAATAGCAAAACTCTAAATGTGCATTCCTAAACAAAAGAAGCCTCCCTAAAGGTCTAAAATGTCCCATTTTAACTGAAAAACATTCTTGGGAAAGCAGAATTCTCCTATTCTCCTAACAGGAAAATGATCTGAGGTAAAGCAAGGTAGATTTTCATGGCAGTAAAAATATTTCATAAAATATTATAATAATGAATACATGTCATTATACATTTGACAAAGTCCATTGAATATGTAACGCTAAGAATCAACCACATGCAAATCTTGAACTTTGATTGACAACACTACCTCATTGGAGGAAAGAAAGCTCCATGTTAGTGGGTGGTACTGCTGATGGGAAGTCAGGGCCTGTGGGGTGGGGGCCAGGGCCATATGGAAATGGTGTGACTTCTGCTCCGTGTTGTTGTCAATTTAAAAATTTCTTAAACTTCAAAATTTAGTCAGTTTTTAAAGAAAATGTGTAATGAATCATATTCATAAGAGCAATTTCATGGTGCATATCAAATGATGGGAATTCTGCAAGATGTTTTCCATATAATCCATCAATCCAAGGTGACCTGATGCTATTTAAGGAGTTTGTGTCAGAATTCTAACTTACACACTTCACGCCTTCCAACAAAAATATTTCTTCTTAATAGAATATTAAAACTACCATTGATTTGCCATTGATTAACAGGAAGTATTAGGATAAAAGTCTTATTTCTATGTGAAGTGTATACAGTCATAGCTTTTGGAGGCAGATAAGAGAAAATCAAATAAACTGATGTTGTCTGGAGACCAGATTTCCTGTCAGAAAAAGACAGGAATAGATTATAGAATAATTCTATAAATTATTGTTTGTTTATTCCGTGTGTTATATGTTTGTTCATGGGGGTGCCAGTGTATTTGTGTGGGGCTGGGTGGATGTATGTGTGTGTACACATATGTGGAGGCTAGAGTTCAAATTCAGGCATACATTCTCACTTCTGGATTTTTTTTTTTTAAATCTGGAGCTTGCCAAATAGATTTGGCTGACTGGCTAGCAAGCCTGAGAAATAAGTCCATTGGTATTTCCCCAGAGTCAGGGTGACTACAGGTGCATACCGTCACACCCAGGTTTTCACATGGGTCCTGTGGATCAAGTTCAGTCCCTCGTGCCTCTGTGGCAAGCACTTACCTTCTGAACTATCTCCACTTCTCCTCTGCTTGCTTAACAGTGACATTTATGCTTCATTCCTTATGAGTGGACATGTGTAACTCGAGCCACACTATTTTGGTTCAGTAATGACATCTGTAGACAGCAGTTCCTGTTAACATTCACTCTAGAGTCGATTTTGAACTTTCTCCCCTTTTTGGATATTAATGTTCTACTTGTTTTATCCCTGGCACTATGATTGAGAAAAAAATAAAGTTATATATTTCTCCAGCATTAATTTTGATGTGAGATTGGCACCAGTGCACTCCTGGCACTTTTATTTGGTCTCTGATGTTCCTGCTAATAGATTATCCATCTGCTATTCTGTCATATATTGGTGCGTAACTATATTACTTGATGTAGCACAGCCTGAAATCAGAGCATATGGACCTCCAGCAACACTTTGACACTCTAATTTAGACACTTAGCCCACTTAATATCTGAAGTGTATATTCAGTTCAAGAATAAACTAAAGATAAATTTTCTAATTTTAAAACCAAATAAAACAGAAATTTCAAACAATAAATTTGTTTCTTTTAATATTAAACATATTGCAAATATCATATGGTAATACTAGTATATTATGTTTTAAAGCTTGGAACATACTAAAACACAAGGAAGAATAATTTGAGATTTTCAGTAACATATATTTAAACAAATCCTGATTATATCTTAAAAAGTTCAACAAAGGTTACATGAGAAACAAATATCTTGACGGCATTGGATATAGAAATATATAAAATATAAGGTAATAAGTTAATTTTTATCCCACACTTGCTTTTAAAAGACTAACATCAATTTATGACTATACACAATGAAATATAAAATGTATTTGAAAAGATATATCTACAGAGATACAGAATGTGTCTTTATCATAAACTTATATGATAGTTTAAAAACAGAAAGAAAGAAATCTAAAAATAGAGCAAACAGTTGTTAAACCATTAACACACCACATCTATCTTAAGTCAAAGAAAATGAGAAAAATTCTTCAGTAAGAATACCTTACCACACATAAGCTGTTGTGTGCATACATGGTTTCTTGCAAAGTTTGAGAGACAGAACATGTTCATGCTATATAAATGTTTAAAAATGAGAGGCTTTCTAATTTATACAAAGACAGCACCACAACACCCCCCTCTTTCATACATATTTACACACAAGTGACAAAGCTCTGTTTTATAAATATATGTGCCAAAATGTTTGCATACAAATCTAACATAACAAAAAAATCAACAAAGTAACCCCAGAAATTAATTAAAACAATAAAACACTGTGATCAAGTGAATTCATTCCAAGAGTAGAAGTGGTGTTTATTATCTGAAAATGTTACTTTATGTCAATAGATCTATGGTAAAAATTATCAGCTTGCAAAAGTTGTAAGAATCTTATATATCATATAAGAATATCACATCAGTTAATACTGTACTTCTAGTAATAATAATATACAGAAAACAGATATTTTCATGAACAAGGAAAGTATATTTCTTAAGACAATATCCAACATTTATCTTAAGACTATACCAGTTCTTAGCTGTGAAAAGAGGGACACAGAAACAGACATTGTTATTTTTAATTATAGAAACTACATTTTAAAAATAAAAATAATTTTTATGTATTAGTGTCAGAATATAGTCCAAGAATGGAGTCATGTGAGAATTCTGAGTGCTTATGAGAAAATTCCAAGAAATCAAGACAAGGATACAGTGAACTCATTTTCTTCAAAACACAGAGTCGCTCTTGGAATGTGTTTTTCTGCTCTTCCAGGGCACAGGGGATAGGTGTGAGTACAAGAATGGCTTTTACTTGTATGCATGGAAAAACATGCTTTTGCCATGCCTGGCTAGTCATTGTGATTGTCTAATTTATTTACGTGACTCCTGTCAACCCTCAGAGTATAACTTGTGTAATGCTCTGAATAAAGTTATCTGTTGCATGAGACTTTAGTCTGCCTCAACTAGAGTGGTATACATACTAGGGGTATCTATTTTGAAATCAGTTAAATTTGTAACACTTCATCTTTAGTTTATATTCTGATAGATGGAAGCAATACTTCAATTGCAAGAATAGACTTTGGTATGCTCAGTGATATGTTCAGGATAAATAATTCTCAATGGTAAAAAATTCCAAAGGTGTTTGTTTATAGGGTTCTATTCCAAATCATAACATAGAGTATCATTGCCCAGAAGTTTGTCACAAACTCCAGGTCATTTCCTGAGTAATATCTACTCTTACTTCAATCACAATATCTCATTTATGCTTTATTTTTTTCTTTTTGAACTTCTAGTAGAACATTTACCATTGATAACACACATTGTCAATTCATCGATCTAATTATTATGTTCACATTACCACGGTCACATTCTCAAAATCAATTTCATCTGACTCTGATATTTAATTTGTTTTAATTAATTCTTAAGCATAATTTATTGATGTTTATGTGGCTACAGAATTTGATGGGAAAAAATTACACCTGCATTTGTAAAGCACAGGTTTTTATTATTCATTTTCACATTTATTTATTATTTTGTGTGTGTTGTGTGTGTGTGTGTGTGTGTGTGTGTGTGTGTGTGTGTGTGTGTATACGTGTCATGGTGCTACTGTGGATGTCTGAAAACAACTTGTAGAGATTGATTTTCTCCTTCTATCACATGAGTTCTGGGGTTTTAACCCAGTTTGTCAGGCTTGGCAGCAAATACCTTATTCTATTTAGCCATATCACCAGCCTTTATTATGTTTTTTTGTACTGCCCTTGTAACTGTTCTCTATAAACATTACATATTTCCAGTCATATGCATGCCCTTCCTTTGTGTCTGTTTCTCTTGTTGGAACACAAGGAAACTTTCCCACCTGGCTGAGATGGCTAGCCCATTCCCTTTGTTTCCAGGTTGTGTAAAAGTTCCATGTCTTGTTTCCTCATTCTCTGTTAATGACCATCTGGGCAAGTTCCAGTTTTTGGCTAATATGAACAGTACCATGATGCACATTCCACAACGTTATTTTGTATACATGGGCACTAATTTATCTTGGATACCTGCCTAGGCATGTTGAGTTACAAGATAGATACCTATCAACTATTCATAAGAAACTGCTCAGCAGTTTTTCAAAGTGGTGCTATTTTCTAGTAGTCATATACTTTGGAATCTCTTTTTTTCTTTTTTTGAATATCACTCCTATCACTTTTCCTGTGGCTTCTTAATCACACATAATTGTGGCTTTAATTCACACTTCTTTGGAGGGTATTTTCTTTCATTAACTTATTTGTTCATTTTACAACCCCATGTCCTCTTCTCCTCCTAGTACCACCCTGCCATGCACTCCTCCATTCTCCTTCCCTTCTCTTCAGAAAAAGGGAGCCCCATGATCCATGGTAACCAACCCTCCCTAGCACATCAAGTCACATCAGGACTAAGTGCTTCCTCTTCCACTGAGGCCGGACATGGCAGCCCTGATTGGATAAAGGGATCCAATGGCAGGCAACAGGGTCCAAATCAGAGCTAGCCCCTGCTCCAATAGTTAGGGGATCCATTTGAAGATCAAGCAGTCAACAGTTTCATACATGTAGGGGCCTAAGTCCAGTCCACGCATGTGCTTTGGTTGGTAGTTCAGTCTCTATGAGCCCCCATAGTTTCAATAGGTAAGTTGGCTCATTAGTCATCTTGTGGTGTCCTTGAACTCTAACTTCTTCACAAGACCTCAGTCTCATTATCGCCTACTGTTAGGAGTCTCAGCTAGAGTCATGCCCATATCCTCCCAGGAGCCTTCCTGGTTCTAGGTTTCCAGCTTGTCCCATAATTTTTACTTCTAATAAATAATAAATGCTGAACATTTTCAAAGTATGCATTTTTGGTCACTCAGATAGCCTCTTTGGTGAACTGTCTTTTGAAGATTTTTTTCAGTTTTTTTATTTAAGATATTTTTGTTTATTTTGCATTCCAAACTCTATCCCCCTCCTTCCCCTCCTTCCAGTCCCATCTTCTGACCCTCTTCTCCCATAAAATGCTCCCCCAAAGTACCAACCCACTCTGGCACATCAAACCACATCAGGACTAAGTGCCTCCTCCTCCATCAAGGCAAGATAAGGCAGCTATGCTATGAAAATGAACTCCAAAGGCAGGCAACATCATCTAAGTCTGGGATAGACCCTGTTCCAGTTGTTAGGGGATCCACTTTGAAGACTTAACAGCCCATCAGCTTCATATATATATGATGGGCCTAGTTAGGGATCTACTTGACAACTACATTGTCTAAGCAGACTTAGACAAAGATGTACTTAAATTAAGTAAATGGATCCACCATTAGTGGTGGTATAGCATACATATTACAACAAACCATTAGGTTTACAGACAGGGAGCTCCACCCAAGAAAGGTGCCAGTGTCAGTGTGTCTGTTGCTGACTGCTTCAAAATCTCGAGTGCTGAGGCTAAATTAAAACATAAATGGACAGAGGCCAGCAGTGCAGAGCAGAGGCCCAGGGCCCAGAGCAGGGGCTGGCAGAGCAGAGGCTGGAGGTGCAGAGCAGAGGCCAGCACAGAAGCAGGCACAAACCACTCAATTACCCAAACAAAGAGCTCTGAACCGCAGACAGGGGTACTCACCAGCCTCCTGAGCTCCCAGCTTCCATGCTGGCATTACATGTAGGAGAACCACGGGATCACGAAGATGTATCATTTATCTCCAGTGGAGCAGTGGTCTGGGAGGTGCAAGCATATCTGGGCTTACACAGAAAGGTGTTGGACATACAGGTCCCTCTACTGGATAGAAAATCACTTGGAAGAATATTGCAATCAGACAGGACAGAGGGCTTCTCTTCTTGCACTGGTACAGGTCTGATCACAGCAGGGCCTTGACATGTAGCCCCAACTGCCAGATAGAGGTATCTTCCAGCTTCCTGAGCACCCAACATTCACATGGTCACTCCAACACTCTAAAGAGGATCTGCGGTGTCACTGAAATGGTAAGATCTAGCAGGCTGAAAGGTGGATGGTCAAGTTATAAGGCTGCAGAACTCCACTGAAACCAAACCCAGTGGAGGGATTGTGGCGTTCATACTGGAGCCAGTGCACCTTGCCCCTTCTCAGCGGAATACCCTGTCTTCAGCATCTACAGCACCTGTGTGGGAGCAACGAGTTCTTGGCCTTTGTGCACTGCCTGAATAATATAGACTACAAAGGCTTACTGCTTAGGGCTGAGAGTCACAGAGGTGCCCTAGGGACCACCTAGAAGAAGCTGCCTGGGGGGACCTCAACCACAGATCTGACCCTCGGACAAAACACACTAGCAGCAGGAGATCTGCAGCTCTAGCCTACAATCCATGGTCCTCCAAGCCCCACCAACATCACTAGGAAGACCTGCTAGAACCCAAGACCCTGCAGCCTGGTTAACTTAGAGTGGCTAATTGAGAGTCTTCCCAAATAAGAGATAAGTGTTAAAACATTAAAAGGTCTTGGTGTATTTAATTATTATGAAAAAGACTGTGGCAACTTCTAGGCCCTCAATTCAAGCAGTCCTGGGCCATCGGGCTTACAGACTACCAGACTCACCTTGAACCCAGGAAAAGCTCCTCCAAAAATGCTGTTAATTCTACTGGCCTAATATAACAACTTATATTAATTAACAGAATTAAGTTACAGGTGGTGTAAGCCACCCTTGGTCAGGGGGCTCTTTCCCCAGGATAAATCAGGCAACTAGTTAAGGCATGCAGGCCAGGCCTCCTGTTCCTCTGCCAAGCCGCTGGCTACTTCACTGCCTAATCTTACAGTTTATACTTACTAATTACTACAGTAATTAATGAAATTGCAGTTTCAAACATGAACAGGAAAGAGACAAGGTAAAGAAATATTTGAAAGATTTGCAGACAAAGACAAGCAAATTGGAGCAGGAAATGTCTAAAATGAATAAAATTGTTCAAGCCTTGAAATTGGAAGTGGAAGCAAAAAAAAAAAAAAGAAAATACAAGCAGAGACAATCCTGGAGGTGGAAAATCAAGGGAAGAGAACAGTAACTACAGACATGATTATCAAAAATAGGATACAAGAGATGGAAGACAGCATCTCAGGCGTGGAAGATTTGATTGAAAAAAATCAGTATAACAAAGAAAATGAGAAATCTAAAAAAGTTCTCACCCATAACATCCAAGAAATCAAGGACTCAATGAAAAGATGGAACCTAAGAATTATAGGCATAGAGGAAAGAGAAAAGTCTGACTTCAAGGTCCAGGAAACATCTTCAACAAAATCATAGAAGAAAACTTCCCAAACAATAAAGAAAGAGATGCTGGTAAAATTCCAAGAGGCATACAGAACACCAAACAGATTAGACCAGAAAATAAACTCTTCTTGCCACATAATAATTGAAACTCCAAATGTACAGACCAAAGAAAGAATATCAAAAGCATAAAAGAAATAGGTTGAGTAACATATAATGGCAGAATTAAACCTGACTTCTCCTCAGGAAATTTAAAAGATAGAAGGGCCTGGGCAGATGTCCTACAAGCTCAAAGAAAACATAGGTGTCCGGCCAGACTACTATACCCAGCAAAACTCTCTATCAACATAGATGAAGAAAACAAGGTATTCCATGAAAAACCAAATTTAAGCAGTAGCTACTCCAAAATCCAGCCCCACAGAAGATCCTAGAAGGAAAATTCCAACCCAGAGAAGATAACTACCCCAAGAAAACAGAGGAAGCAAAAACTTCCAGTGCAGCTAATCCAAAAGAAAGACACCACCATAACCTACATCAAAATAACAGGAAATAACAACCTTTGGTCATTAATACCCATTGACATCAATGGACTCAACTCCCCAATAAAAAGACATAGGCTTACAGAATGGATCCCTAAATGAGACCCATCATTTTGCTGCGTACAAGAAATGCATATTACTAACAAAAACAGAAGTTACCTCAGAGTAAAGGGGTGAGAAAAGGTTTTCCAAGCAAATGAGTCCAGGAGCCAAGCTGGAGTAGCCATCTTATTATCAAATAAAATAGACTTTTAACTGAAGTTAATCAAAAAAGATAGGGAAGGGGACTACATAGTAGTTAAAGGAAAAGTTCATCAAGATGACATCTCAATGCTGAATATCTATGCCCCAAATACAAGGGCACCCACATTTGTAAAAGAAACTCTTCTAAAGTTTAAACCACACATTGATCCTCACACATTAGTAGTGGGAGATTTCAACACCCCACTCACACCAATGAACATGTCAACAAAACAGAAACCTTACAGAGAAATGATGAGTCTAACAGAGGTCATGAACCAAATGGACCTAACAGATATCTACAGAACGCTTCACCCAAACACAAAAGAATACACCTTCTTTTCAGCACCTCATGGGAACCTTCTCCAAAATCAACCATATAGTTGGACACAAAGCAAGCCTCAATAGATACAAGAAAATTGAAATAACCCCTTTTATCTTATCAGACCACCATAGATAAAAACTGGGTTTCAGCAACAAAAGATATAACAAAAAGCTTACACATGGAAACTGAACAACTCTCTACTTAATGACCACTGTGTCAGAGAACAAATAAAGAAGAAAGTCAAAGTCTTATTAAAATCCAAGGAAAATGAAGGCACAACATATTGAATTCTATGGGACACAATGAAAGGAGTCATACAAGGAAAGTTTATAGCACTAAGGGCCTTCAAAAAGTATATTGTAACAGTTTATATTAGCAAATTAACAGCAGACCTGGAAGAACTGGAAAAAAAAAGAAGCAAACATTCCCAAGAGGAACAGAAGGCAGGAAATCATCAAAATTAGGACTGAAATAAATGAAATCATGCAATTTGCAGCCAAATGGATGAAACTAAAGAAGCTCATCATGAGTGAGCTAACCCAGACTCAGAAGGATGCACATGGCATCTATTCACTTATAGTCGGATTTTAGCCACATAGGACAGGATAACTATACTGCAACCAATGCACCAAAGGGAACATGAACATAGACTTTTTTCCTGTCAATGAGACACTTTTCCCTAGTGGTGCTGCCTTGTAGGCCCCCAGTGTATGAGGAGGCTCTTGGCCCTCATATGACTACTGAACTGGGGTGGAGGACTGTTATGTAGGGACACTCTACTCCAGAGGAGTGGGATGGAAGGGGTAGATGGTAGAGGATGGGAGGGCAGGACTGGAAGGGATGGAAAGAGGACACTGTGATGGAGATGTAACCTGAAGTAATAAATAAATAAATAAAAAGAAATTAACATCTTAGAAACAAAAAGAACAGCACAAAGAATCAACGAAACCAAGAGTTGGTTCTTGGAGAAAAACAACAAAATAGACAAACCCTTAGCCAAATTAACTAAAAGACAGAGAGAAAAAAAAACCCAAATCAACAAAATCACACACAAAAAGGGAGAAATAACAACAGACATTGAGGAAATCCAGAGACTCTTTAGGTCCTACTTTAAAAATCTGTACTCCACCAAATATGAAAACCTAAGCAAAATGAACAACTTTCTTGATAGATTCCACCTACCAAAGTTAAATCAAGATCAGGTTAACAGATTTAACAGCCCTATAACCCCTAAGGAAATAGAAACAGTCATTAAAAACCTCCCAACCAAAAAAAGCCCAGGGCCAGATGGTTTCAGCACAGAATTCTACCAGACCTTCAAAGAAGAGCTAATACCAATACTCTTCAAACTCTTCCACAAAATAGAATCAGAAGGAACACTACTGGCAAACTCATTCTATGAGGCCACAATCACCCTGATTCCTAAACCACACAAAGACCCAACAAAGAAAGAGAACTTCAGACCAATCTCACTCATGAACATAGATGAAAAAAAAATACTTAATAAAATACTGGCAAACTGAATCCAAGAACACATCAAAAGTATCATACACCATGATCAAGTATCCTTCATCCCAGGAATATAGGGATGGTTCAACATATGTAAATCCATCAACGTAAATCACCATATAAACAAGCTGAAAGAAAAAAAAACACATGATCCTTTCACTAGATGCTGAAAAATCATTTGACAACATCCAACACCAC
Organism: Lophiomys imhausi; assembly: GCA_907164525.1. Taxonomy (NCBI): domain Eukaryota; kingdom Metazoa; phylum Chordata; class Mammalia; order Rodentia; family Muridae; genus Lophiomys; species Lophiomys imhausi. Next base: position 4,263,088 of record CAJQZJ010001558.1, read on the forward strand.
TTCATGCTAAAAGTCCTGGATAGAACGGGCATACAAGGACCATACCTAAAAATAATATAGGATATATACAGCAAGCAAGTAGCCAACATCAAATTAAATGGAGAGAAACTTAAAGCATTTCCTCTGAACTCAGGGATAAGGCAAGGATGCCCACTTGCTCACATGCACAAGCATGTACTCATTTATAATTAGATTTTAGCCATATAGTACAGAATGACTACCCTACAACCAACATATGAAAAGGATCAGGAACATAGACTTTGTTAGCTATTAATGAGACAATTTGCCCTAGGGTGATACCATGTAGGCCCCCAATGCAAGAGGAAGCTCTTAGAGCCCTCATATGACTATTGAAATGAGAGGAGTTGATATGTTGAGACACTGCACATCAGAGGAGTGGGATGGGGGAGAGAGAAAAGAGAGTGGGAGTGTGGAAGTGGGAGGGGTAGAAAGAGGGCACTGTGATGGAGATGCAACTTGAAATAATAAATGAACATTAAAAAGTACCATTAGATACATGGTATGGCATACATATTATAAAGATGCACAATATCTTCAAGTGTTCATGTTCTATGTTATAACAACTTATCAAACTCTTCTACTAGTCTGTACTCAACATACCCAACTTCCTGTAGTGTTTCTGGACTGAACTCCATAATTTGTCTCAGTCTGTGAAATACTAGAAATCATAATATAACTAGAGGCTTAAAAATGTACTCAAGAACTTCTACTTTTTCTTGTTTTTTGATTTTTCTAAGAAGTAGTGGCTAGGGAAGCCTTCTGATGTATGGAATGAAGGAGAGAGTTAAGCCAGTCTAGTCATCAGACCTTATGCATTCCTAAAAGGAAGTCAGTGCTGCCATCACCAGCACTACCATCTCACCAGTCAGCAGTGCGGGCATGATTGCTGGCCAGACAATCCCTTTTCAGGGCCAGAACTTATAGCTAAAGACACCTAACTTTTTTTTTTTTTTTTTTACTGGATTATTTGTCTACACTGCAATTGTTGCAATGTATAACCGATACTGTTGGTCAGGTGGTTAATTATAAATGGTTTATACAAATAACAAATTCAACCAGCAATAACATGATTCTTTTCATTTGTCACATTAATGATCTTCTTGGCACTATTGCAAAGTGACCAGAAGTGAGGACTGGGGGGACTGAAACTTCTATGCTTCCAGGAAGACAAGTAAGCAATAGATTTCAAAATTTAAAATACTTATCCTATGTGGCATAGGAACTTTAATGTTAAGATCCTGAGTTAAAGACATTCACATGTATGTCCAAATTGTGAGTCAATGTACCTTAAAAATAATAACTTAAAAAAACAAATTAAAACAATACAAATAGCTTTCAATATAGTATACATGTAGTGTATTGTAGATGTAATTTAATTATTAAAATTTACATTGCATTCATATTATGGGATGCAGTACAGCTGTACAGTAAATGCAATTCACATTCTATAACAGAAGTGTATTGAGATTTGTGATTATCTTTAAAAACAAACAAAAGAAGAATATCACATATATCACATACTAACATTTATATAAATGTGGTATATAAATTTCTATGTATAAAAACTTAGAAAAAATAACATTTTAGTAAAAAATATGGAACGCTTCACGAATTTGCGTGTCATCCTTGCGCAGAGGCCATGCTAATCTTCTCTGTATCGTTCCAATTTTAAATATTTTAGATAACTTTGAGAACAGAAAGAGTGGGAGAAGTAGGAATAAACTTACTTCTGTCAAAGTAAGTTTTAAAAGATTTGGGATTAAAAAAATATTATTAATTTAATATATGTCAAGTAAATATATTCATAAATAAGAGCACTTAATTATAAATATGATGAAATAACAAAATATCCAGTAGCCTAATATATAAATGTTTAGTAGGATTGAAATCATGGTCAAATGTACAAAAGTAGCTTTTGAGAAAGAATTCATTAAAAAATTAATATGTCTAAAGAATTTTCTACTCAGTAAAACACTGAAAATAAATTAAAAGTTAATGAGCAAAAATTTTTAGAAAGCATTGCCATAGTATCTTCCAAACATAAATAGATATTACAAAATAGAAAAAATAAAGAGTATAATTCATAGAACATTTTTAAATGTGAAAAGTAGTCAGTAGTCATTAACATAATCGACTTGAACAGCAAGAGTTAAATGTGGTCCTCATGCCTCATCAAGGAAAATTGTTGAAATTCACAGCATTGCAGAAACCACAACCAATCAAAATACAGAGCTGTGGACCCAAGTCTAAACTGATACAACTACAAAACATCTATTACCTAAGGCTCAGGAAACATTGCTGAAGAGAAGGCAGAATGATCTTAAGAGCCAGAGGATCAGGGAGTTTGTTTTGCGATTGTGTCTCCTAGAAATGTCAGAGAAGCAAGACATATACAGTCTTAGCGTGGTGGCATAATTGTAAGCCTAAACGTGAGCAGAATAATGACATGACAGAAAATTCAAAGTGGACTTGGAAAAGCCCATAATGTGGCACCCTTAGGAAGAACTACAGACAACTAAGGAATGCTGAGAGCATGAGAGATTGTCTTCTTCAGGGAAGAGCATGCCAACTGATTGTTCAGTACCAAATGGCCAGCTTTGAAAACAGTAGAATTATACAGACTTGGCATGTTATTTTTAACAGTATGTTTGCATAGAGATACACACATGCATGTAATAATAATTAATGAAATAGAGGCCATAATTTGAAAGAGAGCAAGGAGAAGTATATGTGGAAGTTTCAGAGGGATGAAAACTAATGAAAATATATATTCTGGAAAGTGATAGAATCCTTTCAAGAAGAATTTAAATCTCTGAGGGAATTCAAAGGTTCCACAATTTTACAAGCAAAAGCAATGGAGAATACCATTAGAGATCTCCAAACCAAAGATGCTCAACTTGAACAGGAAAGAGACAAGGCAACAAGCAAATTGGAGCAGGAAATGTATAAAATGAGTAAAATGTTTCAAGACTTGAAATTGGAAGTAAGAAGCAATAAAGAAAACACAGACAGAGATAAGAGTGGAAGTGTAGAATCAAGGGAAGAGAACAGGAACTACAGACATGAATATCAAAAATAGGATACAAGAGATGGAAGACAGGATCTCAGGCGTGGAAGAGTCGATGGAAGAAATCAGTACAACAACCAAAGAAAATGAGAAAGCTAAAAAAGTTCTCACCCATAACATCCAAGAAATCAAGGACTCAATGAAAAGACAGAACCAAAGAATCATAGACATAGAGGAAAGAGAATACTCCAAGGTACAGGAAACATCTTCAACAAAATCATAGAAGAAAACTTCCCAAACCTAAAGAGAGAGAGGCCAATAAAATTCCAAGAGGCTTAAAGAACACCAAACAGATTAGATCAGAAAAGAAACTCCTCTTGCCACATAATAATTGAAACTCAAAATGTACAGAACACAGAAAGAATATTAAAAGCTGTAAGAGAAAAAGGCCAAGTAACATATAATGGCAGACCCATCAGAATTACCCCTGACTTCTCCTCAGAAACTTTAAAAGCCTGAAGGCCGAGGCAGACGTCCTATAAACCCTGAGAGAACATAGGTGCCCAGCCAGACTACTAAACCCAACAAAACTCTCTATCAACATAGATGGAGAAAACAAGATATTCCATGACGAAATCAAATTTAAACAGTATCTACCCACAAATCCAGCCCTACAGAAGATCCTAGAAGGAAAATTCCAACCCAGAGAAGATAACTACACCCAAGAAAACAGAGGAAACAAAAAACTGCACTGATGCTAAACCAAAAGAAACACACAACCAGCACCTACACCAAAATTATAATCTCAAAAAATAAAGAAAATATTTAAAAATCAACTTAATAAATAAGAATAAACAAAAGGTTCATAAAAACATTTGACAATGGTGCTCTTTTTACCTTTTATGCTATGAGTGAATAAATGATATTTAGAAAAAAATTCTTTTATCTGAGCTTTAGGGAAGCTGACTGTGTGTTTGACTTTTGTAAGATATGTACAATGACAAACCTTCCTCAAAAGTAGCATGATAACGAATACAGAGGTAGCTTAACAAAACTACATCTGCATGAGAGTATCCAAAACAACCAGTTTTTGCTAATTTCAGTCTATTTCAAAGTTATCCACATTCTGAGTGTCTCCTCTTTATGTAGATGGTTGTACTCACTACATGGTCAATGATGAAATGCTGGAAGTTGTGCTTGATAGAAGTTTATTATTAGGATGTACATTTTGATACTCTACATCATCCACAACAAGCAACTCAACATTCAAAAGGCAACTGGGGAGCTAGTCCAGTAATCCTAGAAATGAAAAGTCGTAGGATGGAAGATTGTGAGTTCAAGTCCAGCCTGCAAAAATAAAAGAAATAAAGGAAAAATGATGAGGATGAAGAAGAGGAGAATACAAAACAGAGAGGAAAAGTGAATGGAGGGGAGAAGATAAAAGAAGAGAGGAGCAGATAAACGGAGGGAGTGCACCAGACACTCAGCTGTTGTTACTTCTCAGTAGTAAGATACTGAAAATTTTTTCTTACTGTCTTAGTTACTTGTCCATTGCTGTAACAAAGACCATGACCAAGACAACTCATAAAAAAAAAAAGAAGCCTTTAAATGGGCTTTTGGTTTTAAAGGGCTATAGTCCATGATAACAGAGCAAAGGTATAGTGTCAGCAATAACTGAGAGCTCACATCAACAAGCAGAGGGGTGCACATGAATGGTGAGTCTTTTTGAAATGTCAAATGCCACCTCCAGTGATGCATCTCCTCCAGCCAGGTCACACCATCTAGTCCTTACCAAGCAGTTCCATCAATTAGGGAGGGACAAAGTATTTAAACATGTGAGTCTATGGGAATGAATCTCATTCAAACCTGTACACTGTGCCACATTTTCAAAAATTCTAAAATTTGCATATATATATATATATATATATATTACTTAGATCAAATGTAAGGCCTCACCTAACTGAGACTGGGCATCACTTTGAAAGAAAGGGTTGAGTCAATCACATGTCTTATGTCATTTGAAACTTCCACCTGAAATATTAGAATTTTCACTATTTCAACAATATAATTCCATGCCAGAGTTTTTTTTTTTTAATTTTTTTTCTTGTTTTGTCTCTTTAAAATGTAATATCGAGGTAACTATTCCTATTCATCACACATTTTTCTTATGTTAATGTCTTTTCCTGGCTTTGAAATCTAATTTCAAAAGCTCAAAGAAGTCAACCATTTTATTGACTTTTCAAAGCAGTATGGTTTTCACTCTTAAATGACTTTAATCTTAATTACTTCTGCTTTCTAAAGGTATTTTCTTACAAATCAGCCTGTTTGGTTCTCTTCCTGCACACTGCTTACAGAAATCCTACTTTAATTATAGCACCATTGAAACTTCAAAAGAATGCCTCACCACAATGGATGCATTCTCTTTTCCTTTAATTTCACCTGCTAAAAGTTTTCTTTACCTGTCAGGTTTAAAAATTAAAGAGTTGAGTTTCCATGAAGCTTGTCTGACAGTAAGATTCCAGTTCAGACTCTATATACCAGATCTCATAAGCTCTACCTCAGACACTGGTCTTTGTCTTAAGACATAATATATGTAGTCATTCTCCAAGTTTTCATTCTTCTTCTATTAAAGTTCTTCTGTATAGGAGATGTGTACTATATTCTCATATATTATAGCATGCGACCCTAATATCCCTTATATTAATCTAGATAAACACCTATGTTAAACGAAGTAGAAAAAAAGGCTGAGATGTGAATTAATCATATGTCCATACGTAAACTATAGAAAAATTAGAAATTTAATGTGTCCTGGAAGACTCCATGTTAGAGATGGTCATGGAAGCTCACAAATATAATTCCAGAACCTGAACAGTTAAGGCAGGAGGATTTTTGTGAGTTGGATGCCAACCTGAGTTACAAGGTGAAACTTGGCCTCAAACAAACAAACTATCATGCAGTAGAATTTGTAAGATCTACAGTACTGTATTTGTTTTTGAACTTTCTGAATATATATATATATATATATATATGCTGTGTTTCTTTTTAATTTTTTTAAACACCTGTTTCCAGTCTTCTCCCCCAAAGCCAAATTCTAGTTCATGTGAACCTTTCTATTCTTACCTCCTGCCTCAATGTACCTTTGCTATTCTAGTGGCTTTTTAGTCCTTAATATTCCACAAGTCCTCAAGCATTTGAGTCCACAGGTCCTAACTGATAATGTCTTAAATTTCTTTTCACCCACGAGGTTCCTACTCATCTTTCCAAGATAAATATGTTCTACATTGTCCTTTTTTATCCCATGATCCATTTTGTGATTTTTTTGTGTTATTTCATTTATTCATTTACCACATATTTCTATTTTTAAATATTACAGCTTTTCATTTTTGTTACATTTATTCCTTGCAGACTTCCTACATGAATATAATATATTGTGATTACTCTCACTCACCTACCTCTCTTAACTTCCTCACACACTTAACACTCTCCTCAACTTACAAGTTCCTTCTCCACGTTCCTGGCTTTATTATTATTATAATATTTATAATTATTGAATATAATAATATATTGTATATTATATTACAATATATAATTATGTTATCAAATATAACAATATATTAATTACATATCATAACATATTAATTGTATATTATAATATTTATTATTATTATTATTATTAGTGATCCTGTCAGTTTAACAGGGCTGTGGATATGTCCAGTGTATGTAACTGTTCACTGGAGCCTAGTGGGTTCACAAGAGGTTACTATAATCTAAAAATATACACAAGACAAAAAATAAGCAGTATCTTCAAAAAATGGTGCTGGCATAATTTAATACTCTGTAGAAGAATACAATAGGTATGCCTTACTATGAGCAAAAACAATTCAAAACAGATAACTGTATCAAAACAATTATTACTACAGTAAAAAGTTGGTTGTGTACTACAAGGTATAAGAATAGGTAAGGGAATTTTACAGAGGACCCCAACTGTTCAAAAAGTAAGGCCAATGATTAACAAAAGGAAATCTATGAAACTATACTGTTGTCAGCAAAGAATATAGTTAATCAATAAAATAGACCTTCTATCAAATAAAAGAAAACCTTTGCCAACTATATATCTCATGGAGGATTACTATCTAGAATATACAAAAACTCACAACTAAACATCAAGTCAAAAGAACTCCAACTAAAAAGTGAGCAATACCAGCTGCCGATGGACAGATAGGTCATATACCCTATAGGAAGACCTACCTCTGCCATGTCCTAATCTGTATAGCTTCTATTGGTGTTCTAAAATGTATCCTCCTACCCACTGATAAGTATAGATCTCATTCCTTATCAAAGAATCTTCTTTTAGTGACAGAGGAAGGCTACTAGATACAGCCACAGAAAATAAAAATACAGAGTATAAGTGACTGTAGGGTGCCATCCTAATTGGTACATATGCAATTGTTTTAGTTAGGTTTCTATTGCTACAATAAACACCATGACAGACTACCCAACTGAGAATGGTCAATGTAGGTGTATATATATGTGAACAACAGTAAGTGGGCTAGGCAGATCATATATTCATTGTGTGTATACATATTCATATGTATGTGTCTTTGTATATATAATAAATAATATATATGCATATATATTATAAGGTCATAAATTTGAGGGGGGCCTAGTAGAGGTTGCCAAAGTGTGGAAATGATGTAAAAACAGTACTCATGTATGAAATTTTCAAAAGGTTAAAATTTTAAAATAGACCATGGAATTGAATGAAGTTTTCAGAAGGAAAGATTTGAATGACTAGTAAGTACTTGATAAGTATTCTACATCCCGCTTCCAAGTATGAGATTCAATCTCACCCCAGTACGAGTGGCTTTTATCAAGAAATCTAATAACAACAAATGACACTAAGGGGGTAGTGAAAGAGCAGCCCCAGCACACTGTTGGTGAGAATGTAGACTAGTCCAGTCATTGTGGGAATCAGCATGAATGTTTCAAAAGCTAAAACATGTATATGCCACATGATTCCACTACATTAATTCTGAGTATTTATCCCCCCCACCACACACACAAAATCCTTTTAGTCCTAAGATAAAGATTGCTTTGTAACCATACTAATTGGAGCCTCCTTTAAGATGGTAAGCTAATGGAATCATCCAATATTAGGGGTTCTATTTCTGTTATAAAATATCATGAGGAAGCACAACTTGAGGAGGAAAGGTTTTATTTCAACTTAAGGTTCCACACTGAGGGAAGTCACAGCAGGAACTGAAACAGAGCAGGGACCCAGGCTGGAGCTGATCTAGAGGTTATAGAGGGGTGCAGCTTATTGGCTTTTCCCCTGGCTTGATCAGCCTGCTTTCTTTTCTACCCCAGTACCACCTTCCCAGGATTAACACCATCCACAAAGGAATGGACCCTCCCACACCAATCACTAATTAAGAAAATGAGCTACACAATCTTGCTTCCAACCAAATCTCATTTTCTCATTTGAGGCATGTTTCAATAGACATCAGGCCAATTAAGTTGGATTAGCATTTTCTCTCTTATATGTGGATCATAGCCTTTTTATGTTGTTCAGGAATCTCTGTAGAGACCAAGAAACTAGAATGGGAAAATGAGGAGATGAGGCATGAAGGGGGTTTGTCAAATAAACTACTCTGAAATAAAAGTAGAAAGGAAAAGTATTGGGTGACAAGGTTCAAACAGGAGAGGGGTGTAAGGGAGAAGTCAAGGCAGAGGGAGGGTTAACCAGAGCAAAGAATCTAGGAAGATATTTGGAAATTTACTAATTTATAAGTGATCCTTTTACTTATTCATTTGAATTGCTATAAACAATTTGTTTCTTTCTCTGGTTTCACCAGAATGTGTAATTCTGAATTCATTTGCTTGGTTTCCTGGGTTTTTTTCATTGTTACTAAAAGATTATTTCTTTATAGTTTATGGATGAGGGTTTTTGCCCTCATATACATATGTGCACAATGTATGTTCACTGCCCATGGATGCCAGAAGAAAGAGTAACATTCCTAGAACTACAGCTACAGATGTTTCTGAGCCGTTGTGTGGGTGGTGGCAACCAATCCTGTGTCTTCTACAAGAACAAAGTGCTCTTAAAGGATGAGCCAACTCTCCCAGTGGACTTTTTATTTGCTTGGCACAGGCTGACCTGGACTTTGTGGGGATTGTACTGCTTCTGCAGGAGGGACTGCAGGTGTTTGCTCTGTGCCTGGCTTTTTTGGCTTCTTGTGATCTCTGCATTGGAAAGTACCAGCAGACATTTACTTCTTCATAGTACTAGGGGCAGAAAACTGAGGCTGGCAGGGCAGTTTCTTACAAGGCCTTTTTCTTTGCTGTGTTAGCACCATCTTCTTCTTGTCTCTTCCAACATCTTTGAGACAACTTATATCCTAATCTCATCTTTAAAATGCCAGCCATAAGGGATAGACCTCACCCTGGTGACCATGTTGTAACTCAGTTACCTCTTTAACCACCAGACCTCTAAACACAGCTGCATTCTGAGGTACTAGAGACATTGGTTTCAATATAAAATCTTGGGGATGATGAAGAGGAAGACTCAATTTATCCTATCTTATATTATTATATTTTATTTATATGCATATGGTGTCTGTGTGTACGTGCATATGTGTGTCTGTGTATACATGCATATGTGTGTCTGTGTGTACATGCACATGTGTGTTTGTGTGTACATGCACATGTGTGAGGAGGAACTGCAAGGTAAAGTGAATCAGATACTCTGGAAGAGGAGTTAGAACCAGTTGAAAGTTGCCTAGTGTGGGTACTGGGAATTGAAATCCTAAAATTTTAAATTTCATTAAACACTGTGCCATGCCTCTAGCCCTTATCTTATATCTTTAATGCCTTCCTTAGAACTTTGTACATGGAATGTGTTTTTTTAAAGTATTTTTAAAACAAATAATAATTAAGTGCAGTATTTTTTTTTTGTTTCATTGCAAGGATTGAGAAACGATGTAGTTGTGATCAACTCCCTCAAAGCAGTTTGAAAAATTATCTGTAAAATAAAAGTATAGCAATCTTGGCTTTTAAATATTTAACAGTTGAGATTTCACTAAGAGAGCTAGATGGATTTGTTTCAAATGAACATGTCAGGAAAGAATAATCTGATACAATCTCAGTCACAAAAGCCAGGAAGAAAAGTGCTGCAGTTAAAATCTATGCACAATTTCAAAGACTTGTAGTCTGTGAAGGATAGTGCTAAAACCAATATTCAGTTTGTAAGTTGCATCTGTCCTACAAATGAAGCCATCCCTAATAAATTGTTGAAGATACATTTGGAGTTGGTTCTTGCTAGACCAATAATCATATAGCACCTTCATAGCTTTCTCTGTTTTAGAATAATTATGAGAATTAACCATAAATATTAATTCCTATTCAATATGTATGCACTCTGGAATCCCGAAGTGTGAATAGCAATATCTTATTACACAAGCCAAAGGATTCATTAAGTGCTTTGGGGTAATCTTTAGAGAGTACATTAAAATTCAGATGTTACTATGCATATGAGAAGTCTGTAAAACTTTAAGATGTGTTTCAGAAATAACTGGAGAGTGGTTTCCTGGAGCAAAACTTATTAATCAAAATATCCAAATGAGGATCAGCATGAACAGAAAGAAAGTTAAGTGATTACATGGAGAGGAGTTTCTTAACAATTAACCCAAGATTGCATGCACACACTCACACACACATGCACATACGCATGCACCACAACATTGTTTGACTTTTTTGCTTTTCAGATGAAGCCTTACTATGTACCATTGGCAGCCTCCCTACCCATCAAATTGCAAGTCAGAGTCACCACACTTTACAAAGGGAGTGTTTTTATTTTCATTTCTTTTCACTATTTTCTGATTTATTTTTTAAAATTTCATTTGTGTGTCCACATGTGCCTGTGTGTGTCTGTGTATCTGTGTATGCAGCATGAGTGTAGGTGCCAAGGAGTCCAAAGGGGGGCAGTGAATCCCCTGGAGCTGATGTTCCACACAGCTGTGAGCCACCTAAAGTATGTCCAGCAAAGGAACTCCAGTGTTCTTGTGGGGCCAGGAAGCATCCTTAATTGCCAAGCCATCTCTGCAGCCTGGAAAAGTCATTTTCATTAGTTATAGATGTTGTGAATCTCTCCCAATGCACTTCACATAGATAGGTTTCGTTGTTTTGTTTTTCTTTGTGATTTTTTTTCTCTGCTTGATCAGTGTTGTTTTTATATTACTGGGAGTTTTAATAGGAATTTTATGAAATAAAACAAGGAAGATTGAAGGTCTGCTGGAATTCTGTGCTGAAACTATCTGGCCCTGGGCTTTTTTTGGTTGGGAGATTTTTAATGACTGTTTCTATTTCCCTAGGGGTTATAGGGCTTTTAATTTGTTAACCTGATCTTGATTTGATTTAGCTTCAGTAGGTGGAATCTATCAAGAAAATTGTCCATTTCACTTAAGTTTTCATAATTGGTGGAGTATAGATTTTTAAAGTAGGACCTAAATATTCTCTGGATTTCCTCAATGTCTATTGTTATTTCTCCCTTTTCATTTCTGATTTTGTTGATTTGGGTTTTCTCCCTCTGTCTTTTAGTTAATTTGGCTAAGGGTTTGTCTAGTTTGTTGATTTTCTTGAAGAACCAACTCTTGGTTTCATTGATTCTTTGTATCGTTCTTTTTGTTTCTAAGTTGTTGATTTCAGCCCTAAGTTTGATGATCTCCTGCCTTCTGCTCCTCTTGGGAGTGTTTGCTTCTTTTTTTTTTTCCAATTCATCCAGTTTATCTGTTAATTCGCTAATATGAGCTGTCACAATTTTCTTTTTGAAGGCACTTAGTGCTATGAACTTTCCTCGTAGCACAGCTTTCATTGTGTCCCATAGGTTTGGGTATGTTGTGCCTTCATTTTCATTGGAGTTTAAGAAGCTCATCCTGAGTAAGCTAACCCAGACTCAGAAGGATGCACATGGCATCTATTCACTTATAGTCGGATTTTAGCCATATAGTACAGGATAACTATACTACAACTAATGCTCCAAAGGGAACATGGACATAGACTTTTGTTTTGTTATGTTTTGCTTTGTTTTGTTTTGTTTTCTCTTCCTGTCAATGAGACACTTTTCTCTAGTGGTGCTGCCTTGTAGACCCCCAGTGTATGAGGAGGCTTTGGTCCTCATATGACTGCTGCACTGGGGTGGGGGACTGTTATGTAGGGACACTCCACTCCAGAGGAGTGGGATGGAAGGGTTAGGGGTTAGACGGTGGGAGGGCGGGACTGGGAGAGGTGGAAAGAGGGCACTGTGATGGAGATGTAACCCGAAGCAATAAATAAATAAAATTTTTAAAAAACCCAACCCCCCCAAAAAAACAAGGAAGATTGTCTTAAGTGTATAGCTAATAGTAATTTCTTGATGTCAGTGTTTTCATTTTTCAAATGATTGGGTGATACAATTAACTTTTTTATTTTCATGTAAAATTCTAGAATTTTATGTATGCACAGATACACTTACCTCTTTTATGATAGTGTAGCAAACAGTCTCAATACCCTAAAAGCCACCCTTGTATTTTGACTTTATGGTTACACCCTTCCTTTTTTTTCCTTTTTATTGTGGTTGAACATTTTAATTCTCAGCAAAAATGTCCTGGAGCTAAGTTGATATGGCAAACTGACTTGCCTTTCACCCATATCAAAACTCAGCTGTAGACCCAGGTTTCCTTCTGTGCAATCTATTGTGTTTCATTAACCTGTTTCTATTAATTTGTATTTAAATGATTTATTATTTTAAAATATTTTATTTGACATTCATCCATGATTATAATGTCTTTGGATCCGGTCAATCAACATTCCTTGCCAAAATACCTCCCATCTCCCTTCCCCGTTTCTCTTCCAATTTTAAATCCCCTTCTTAAGTCCTTTGGAATCTCAGGATTCATGTATGTTCCTGTGCATGCAACCATCTCTTGAAGCATGGGTCATCTTTCAGGACCCACATTCCTTAATCAACTCATTACACATAGTTCCTCAGAGAGGGGTGGAATTTCAAAAGCCCCTCCCAACATGGTTTTAAGAGGTACTGGAATAAAGAAGAGATAGAATGTTATCCAGAAATTGAGATTCTAGTGATGTAAGTTCTGTGGGTGATCTTCTATTTTAGAGGAATTTTAACCCAGCATCATGGATGCTCTGACAGGGAATCATATCCAAAGACCTTCTAGGTCTATGCTACCAGCTGGAATGCAGACATGCCCTTCACAAACCCCTTTAATCCAAAACAATAAAAGTAAGATTAGTTTATAGAAGGAAGAAGCCAGGTTTGAAAAAGACATCTAGTTGACAGGCAGACAAAGTGACCAGTCAGAGAAAGATTTGACAGAATGTGTCAGAGATAGGATATGCCCAACTCTAACAAGAAGAGGACAAGAAAGAGAGGCTATTTAAGAGCAGTGCATGGACAGGAGAAAAGGTTTTTGTTTTGTTTTGTTTTTACTGAGAATTTCTTACCAGGATAGTTTTACAGAGGCAGGTTACAAAGAGAACAAGCCAGACACAGATGAAGACAAAATGAGCCAGAGAATGAGAAGGAGCCAGAAGATTAAAATATATTGCCAGAATTAGTTTTAGGCCAGGCAGAATAATTCAGTCAGACTTCAATTCAATCAGCCAAGGGAAGCAAAGAGAAGCCAAGAAAAGCCAGTTTGAATGATTCAGCTTGGAGAGAATTTTAGGCCAGAACAACTGAGTTAAACTAGCCAGAGAGAGTTCAGAAAGAGATAGGAAAGTTTAGGAACAACTCTTAACTCAACCCCTCATCTGAGGAAATAAAACCAATATTTATATTCTATACTGGATAAGGGGTTCACATTTGCGAAATGTGACTGTCTTTGAGTCACCCATGATTCCTAAAGTAAGCCTTCATCATGCTCCTGTAACAATAAAATTCATTGCTTCATCCAGTTGGACCTGAATAGAATTGTTTCTTTGATCTCTCCGTCTTAAGTGAATTTACTCCAGAAGAATAAACACACACACACACAAATTACTATGTTATATATTGTATTTCTATTCATAGTATGTGCATTAGATGCCTATATATGAGCCTATATCTATATACACATGTAAATGTGCACATAATTGTATAGAACCCTTTATAACCTAGAGTCAGTTAGCATCGCTTCTACTTATAAACGAGCTGCAAGGCAGGACCTTCAGAATAAACATGTGATGCTCATACTAACATTCAGTCTGTCTGCATCTCAGAATCTTCTTGAGGACTCAGAAGATGATATGCATAGAGATGCTTTAATCCTCTGAGAAAGTTTTGTGTAAATAATTTTTGCATTTGCACACCTCATATGTATGTTAATAGCACTGTTTCCCTGTAGATGTCTTCTTGCCAGGGGCACTGTCTTTTAGAGGTGATATTAAGTTATGTTTATTTTGTGAGACAATAAAATAACACTGACATATCAAGAGAAATCACATAAGGCTAAAAAATAAAGTCACAGAAGGAAAAATGATGCATTATTTCAATAACCCTCTACATTCTTATTGCTCATTTCATCATAAGGACCAACAAAGTGCTTCAACTAACAATTATTATTCAGCACCCCATCTTAACAAATTATCTCAAGGAGACAATAACTGTATTTACACTAATTTAGCCATAAAGGTCAGTGACTGAAGATTCAAAGTAAAAAAATCTCAAGAAAATTTACTTTCTTGAGTGTCAACAACAGTGCTTAGGAGGGCAGACCTTAGGAAGTAATCCAAGGCCACATGGTAAAGTTTTGCCTCAAGAAATATGTGTGCCTTTTAACAAATATAAAAATAATTCTATTGTTCTATTTTTAAATTAATTTTTCCTCTGAGGAAATGACCACAAATACTTCAATTACCACTGGCAATTGCAAAGGGCAATGGGTAGAAAATGGAAATATTTTTATAGCTGCTGTAACTTTATTCAGGAGTGAGTGATAAGACTGTTTGCATAAGACTTCTTGGCCCTTAGAAACTGTGAGTCTTACATGGTGTATCTATTGCATTCTGTCCATATCCAGGGAACAGCCTTTGCCAGGCATGTTGTTGCTAGGTTACTATTAAATAGAATTACTGTAGTGTAATATATTTATAATATATTCATAAAGGAAGAGTCTAGAGATAAGTAAGAAAATAATTATAACAACTCTGTCATGTTTATGCAACTTGACTCACTAATATATAGCTGGAGGCATTATCCAAGGGGGAGGAAAGGTAGATTTATTTCTTATTTTTGAATACTCTCAGCTATTCACTGAATGTTTTTCATATATCCTAAACACTTGAAAGCATTTCAATTAAAGGAGATGATTAATCCACAAATCTGAGTTCCTGAATTTCTCTCAATCAATATGCATTTGATTGGTCAAAATGCTGACACTTGACAAAAGGACATTTAGATGTTAGATTTTCAGGAGACCCGAGCTATATTTATTTTAGTTTAGAACTGTTTCTAAAAGAAGTGAAAAATGCCTCTGTTTAGAGATTGTACACTCGATGTTTGAATTGTTCCATTAAATATTGATTCACCTGCAAATGACTGAGTGTGTCACACACTTGTTACATTATCCATCATATGTGCTTTGTAACCACTTGACTAATCATGAGACAGCCAAACTAAAATTCATATGTTGGATTTGATATCAACGGGTTCAGACATTTTCAGAATCCCACTGGTGAATTTTATTAGCAACCAGAGTAACAAGCTGCGGGTTCACATAGCACTGAAAACCATGGTCAGCACGAAGGGACAGAAGTATGTTTCCCATTAGAAGCAGGGGCTAGTTATGTTAACATTAGTAGTTATTGGGATCACATTGTGTACTTTTCACTCTAGAGGAACAATTTCAACTCTTAATTTTAGCTCATAATTTGTTCCTTGTACTACATTTCCCAAATATTTCTCTTTGGTACACCAGAAATTATGCTAATTTACAAACCAGAGGAAAATTTAAGTGAAGCAACTCACTCCATCTGTAAATTTGGAGAACCTGGTCTTTCAAATCAATTAAGTAAGGCTCACATAGATTCACAAAGATTGAAATGCTAAGCACGCGGCCTGCACAGGTCTGCAAGAGTTCGGCATATATGTTATGGCTATTAGCGTGGTGTTATTATGGGACTCCTAACAGTGGGAGTGGGTGTGTTTCTGACTTTTTTGTCTGCTATTGACACTCTTTTCCTCCTATTGGGTTGCCTTGTCAGCCTCAATATGAGGGCTTTTGCCTTGTCTTGTTATATATTGTTCTATCCTGTTTGGCTGTTGTCTTTAGACCTGTTTTTTTCTGAAGAGAAAATAGAAGAGGAATGCATTTGGAGAAGAGAGGCGATGAGGGCATAAGGTAGGGGGAGTGGAGGGAGGAAAAATTGTAGTTGGGATGTATTGTATGAGAGAAGAATCTATCTTCAATTTAAAAATAGAGAAAGAAAAATACAATAAATAAAATAAAGCTAGAACCAATGTATCTCTAAAGTACCACTTTTGAATCCAGACTTTCTCTATATTCTCTCTTATTTTTTTTTCAAGTGAGGGCTAACAAATAAAACTGCCAGGAAATGTAAAGTAGAATATTTTTGTCACTTGCCACTTTTTGAAAGTGACTGTACAGTGTATATAATCACCATTGACACTCTGACAATCCCCCAAAATAGATTTTAGTAGGATGAGGGGGCAAAATATGTAATAAACTGTGAATTGTGAGTGCTTAAAAACATTTAATTCAAAAGCTTCAGAGCACAATGATGTCTTTCTTAATTCGACACTGAGGGTTGAGTGACCACACAAAAATGTTTTCAATTTTTTCCAATTACACACAGAGACACAGACAGACAGACAGATAGATGACAGGCAGGCAGACAGACAGACAGATGACAGGCAGGCAGACAGACAGACAGACACACACACACACACACACACACACACACACACACACACACCACAGATACAGACCAGATTTTATTTAGTGCTTTGTTGTAGACACTCAGGTTAAATAAGAAAAGTTATTGAATTAATGGCTGCTAGAGAGAAGGAAATCAGTATTCTGAACAGGTTAATCAGCCCCAAGCTGTCAGCCCTAAACACCCATCCATATGAACAACATGAAATGCTCTCAATAGGCTGTATTTATATGTGCATATCTACCTACACACCAAACATGCATGAACATATATACACATATACTTTTTAAAGAATGGGGTCGTAAATTTGAGAGAGAATTGTGGGGCACAAGTGGAGTCTGAAGTGGGAAAATGATAGAAAAATGTAAATACACTACTTGTATATGAAATTCTAAGAAATATAGGTTAAAGGTAAAATTAAAATGTGTGTTCAGTTTAAAAAAAATAGAAATAAAAGATATGAAGACCCCTGTCATATTTCTAAAAGTTACTAACATTGTTCCCATAACAAAATCTCAAAATAAAAATCCTGGAAAACATTTAAGATTCATAACCTTTAAGAGTGTTATCAATTTGAATGCTCAGTTTTATTCTCCTTCAAACCATTTTCTTTTGTGTTGAAAAACATATCCAGCTGAGTAGATCAAGTTATCTCTCTGTCTCTCCCATGAGTATGAGACAGAGCCTTTCCCCAGACACTTCTGGGTACTGTGAGCTACCAGCAGATGAGCATGCAGCTACGGGAAGGCAGAAAGAACACACTTGAAGTTTCTCAGAGGACACTGCTGCCTATAAACTCTGAACAAGGAAGGGCTTTGAAGCCTATACCTAAGCACAGCCTGACCTCCTTACTCTTACTATTTTCAAATGTTTGTCAAAATTTCTGATAGAATTTTAGTGCAAATGAGTAAGTAGTTAAATTGCTAAAATGACTATTGTGGGATAGGAACAGTTCATAACAGGGAGTTAAGCGAAGTGATTACCAGTAGTGACTTATTAGACTCATTGAAAAACACAGAATAAATCTAAAGCTATAACTAGTCAGTGATGTAATTGTCTTTGGGAAAGGGATTGTGATTGATGTTTGTGGTTAAAGTGGCTTTCCCTTGTTTTATACTATTTTAATGTTAATATAAATTTGTTGCTTAAAAATTGAGACTGTAATTGTATATCTATTAGCAGATACAAATTTGGTTATGTATAACATTTGAAACAAAATACATTCTGTGAAATATATCTAAAGAGCCCAGTGCTTTGCCAATGCAGAAGAGAGTTCCCTCTTCTTGAGAATAGAAATGTGCCCCAAAACACACTGACTCTAGATATAACTCTACTATGTTGTCTCCTAATATAAGGACTAGATATTGAATTATTTACTTTACACATTTGCTAATAAGTTGAAGGGAGAACAGTAACAATATGCTCAGTGGCTATCCATTTCTATGCCCAAGGTTGGCATCTCAAAGCTTTTAGAATCCTCTTTCTCAAATCATGCTGTTGATAGCTATTATGGATCCTTAAAATTTTGCTTCATAACATATTTTTGTGTTGTCTGGATTTGAGCTTTGTTTCTGACACAGGCTCTCACTGTGTCACCCCAGCTGGCCTCAATTTATGATCTTCCTTGCTCTTCCCCAGTGTTGACATTACTGACATGCACTACCACATCTGGAGAGTAATGGCTCCTTAATAACACACACACACACACACACACACACACACACACACACACACACACA
>CAJQZJ010001558.1:4285725-4320684 GCA_907164525.1 Lophiomys imhausi
GTCACACAGCGGTCGTAGCCTGCACTGCTGGCGAGGCGGGTGTGGCAATATAGTTTTAACAAAACCTGCTGTTGATGCCATGTGCATCCTTCTGAATCTGGGTTAGCTCACTCAGGATGAGCTTCTCAATTAAACATGTACACACGTAAACACACACACACACACACACACACTCATACACACATGCATACACACATACATACACCACAAACACCCACACCATATACATACAAACACACACACACACACACACACACACACACACACACCCCACACACACACAACACACACATACCTTAAATCCACCAATAAAGAACCTACTTGGTAACTTAGCATTGGTGAGACCCTGAATTCCAAACATCCAAAGAGGAATACACTCTGAATTCTGATCTTACCAATTATGGTCAGTTTATAATTCAAATTATTTCCCAGAACATAGAGAAACCAAATAACTAAACAATGAACTACAACTCATGTGCTATCCATGTTCTATGGGTTGGGAAAATGCTCATCTGGACAACCAGAAGTTCTTTCAGGTACACAGCATCTTTAATAACTAGGGGAGTGAAGTGGAAATTGCAATCAAGCATCCTTACATCAAGTTAACTGGTGTGAATTTAAATTCTCTCACTGCTAAGTGTCAAGGCAGACACAAATCTGAAGTGTTGTGGGATCATTTCTCTTAAATTCAGAAAAAAACATTGAAACTCACATATCCAAAGATGCAGTAGCTCCTACCCTGAGCCTCTATAACAGACAAGCTTTTACAGTTGTACTATGAGAGACACACAAATGTAGGTGATAAAACCAATGTGTTGATAAAACAAGTATTGTTATGTAGTCTTGAAGTAGGTACAATGTAACAAAGAAAAGAACTATAAAACCATCCATTAATGTCAGTGCAATTCAGCAAAGATATGAAACAAAAGGAGCTGATTTCAAAATTGTATGTGAAAAATATTCCAGTGACAGATTTTTTTTAAGAAATGAAAGAAAAATTAAACTACATTACAAAGGTACACACTTAGGTGCTAAAACTACTAGTGAAAACAAAAGAATTTTAACAAAGTTCAGAGAATTGACAATGTGTTTTGCAGAGTCAGGATATTGCCTACACAGAGTCCTTGTAGACAACAGGAAAAGGCCTATCTTTCTTAAAATAGGTGGTAATTATAGTATGGGTTTCCAAAAGTCTTTATCTTCACAAATAACTTTAAACTGTCTGCATGCTACAAAGAATTTTTAACACGTAATAATTTTTTTCCAATATACAACTTTTTAAAAGACAGAATTAGAAAAGCCTTTGAAATGAAAATGATAATGTTATGTATATGCTTTAAAAACAAGATTTGGTTATGTGGTGAAGATCCAAATGAGAATCAAGGCCAATTGCTGTACGACCTGTCACTATCAATTTAGACTGAGTTTATCATAAACCATGGGATGAGTAATTAGACTCACTGAGAAGTGGTAGACCCTGAGTAGTCCATGTGTGTGTGTGTGTGTGTGTGTGTGTGTGTGTGTGTGTGTGTGTGTATGTGTGTGTGCTGGAGATCATAAGCATAAAATGTATCCCTGGAGATGATCTGTGGTGAACAATAGTTACTGCAGCTGACTGGGGATAAATTGAAATAGAAAATTAAAGTTAAGCAAATTAGATGTTACTGGGAAAGTATCTTCCTGTTGTAGGCAGATTCAAAGCACCTGGGAGGAAGTAACATTTAGTGGGGTAGTGATATGGGAGGCTGTTCAAAGAGCTTGATCCATAAAATGTATTAAAAGTTCAAAAATGTATTTTAGTGTGAGATTGTGAACATAGGAGCATAAGGGCTTACATAGCATCATGCAAAATGCTACATGAGATTTCTAATATGAGAGCAGGTTTACCTAGAGAAAAACCTCCATAATAAAGATAATACAGGAAAGAAAATGATATTCCAACCTCTACATACAGATCTTGACACATGTGCACACATATACACACAAACACCCCACACACACATACACAGAAAATGATCAAATAAAATAGCATTTCTTTTTAGACCTAAGTGGTGAGGAACTTCAGCATTAACCAAAAGTTATTAGGTTCACATGCCTTCAATAGACTCCAGGCTAGAAGCTATTCAGAGTTTTCAAATGTGAAATGCTTCCATGAATCAGACAAACCCATGTTGGGCAATGCTAAAGAGAAATCACAGTACATGTAGATGCCCAGAATCAACATGGGAAAATAAGCAGTGCAGGTACACATAGTGATGTCACTCTTTGGCCACCTACTCTCACCGGCCATGGTCATCTGCTATGGGTAAGGCAAAGAGAACAGCAGAGTCACATGACCAGAGTGTCATGTGAGTCAGCTCTATCTAATGAGGTCAGTCAGTATTTTTTCACAATTACTGCATCTTATTGCAAATAAAGCAGTGAAAAACCAGAACCATTCAGGAAGTTGTCACCTGTGCCAATGAGTTCAAGGCTTTTTCCCAATTTCTTTTCTATTAGATTTAGTGTGTCGGGTTTTTTGTTCAGGTCTATGATCCACTTGGAGTTAAGTTTCATGCAAGGTGATAAATACGGGTCTATTTGCATTTTTTTATATGTTGACAGCCAGGTAGACCAGCACCATTTGTTGAAGATACTGTCCTTTTTCCATTTTACAGTTTTGGCTTCTCTGTCAAAAGTTAAGTGACCATAGGTGTGTGGGTTCATGTCTGGGCCTTCAATTTGATTCCATTGATGCACTGGTCTGTTTCTATACCAGTACCATGCTGTTTTTATTACTATTGCTCTGTAGTACAGCTTGAAATCTGGGATTGTGATACCTCCAGATTTTTTTTTTTTTTTTTTTTTGTACAGGATTGATTTAGCTAGTATGGGTTTTTTTGTTATACCACATGAAGTTGAGAATTGTTCTTTCAAGGTCTGTAAAGAATTGTATTGATATTTTGATAGGAAATTGATGAATCTGTATATGCTTTTGGTAGGATGTCCATTTTTAATTTGTTGATCCTACCTATCCATTGAGCATGGCAGATCTTTCCATCATCTGATGTCCTCTTCAATTTCTTTCTTCAAGGACTTGAAGTTCTTGTCATACAGGTCTTTACTGGTTTTGCTAAACAGAACACCAATAGCTCAGGCTCTAAGACCAACAATCAAAATATGGGACCTCATGACACTTAAAATTTTCTGTAAAACAAAGGACACTGTCATTAGAACAAAACAGCAACCTACAGATTGGAAAAATATCTTTACCAACCTCACATTTGATAGAGGGATAATATCCATAATTTATAAATGACTCAAGAAATTAAACACCAAGAAATTATATAATACAATCAAAAATGGGGAACAGATCTAAACTGAGAATTCACAAAAGAGGAATCTCTAATAGCTGAGAGACACTTGAATAAATGTTCAACATCCTTAATCCTCAGAGAAATGAAACTAAATACAACTCTGAGACTCTACCTCACT
The DNA here is from genome assembly GCA_907164525.1 of Lophiomys imhausi. Classification (NCBI taxonomy): domain Eukaryota; kingdom Metazoa; phylum Chordata; class Mammalia; order Rodentia; family Muridae; genus Lophiomys; species Lophiomys imhausi. Next base: position 4,289,200 of record CAJQZJ010001558.1, read on the forward strand.
CCTCTCAGAATGGCTAAGATCAAAAACTCAAATGACAGCTCATTTTGGCAAGGTTTTGGAGAAGAGGAACATTCCTCCATTGCTGGTGGGAGTGCAAACTTATACTATCACTATGGAAATCAATCTGGCGATCTCTTAGAAGACTTGGAACAGCCCTACCTCAAGACCCAGCCATACCACTCTGGGTATATACTCAAATGATTCCTCACCAAATCACAAGGATATCTTCCATTACCATACCTGAAAAACAAACAAACAAAAAACAAACTATGTCCATAGCAGCTTTATTTGTAACAATTAGAAACTGGAAACAATCCAGATATCCCTCAAACAATGAATGGATAACAAAAACTCTGGTACATTTGCACAATAGAATACTACTCAACTCCCAGAAACAAGAAAATCACACAATTTGCAGTCAAATGATGGAGCTAGAAAAGCTCATCCTGAGTGAGCTAACTCAGATCCAGAAAGATGCACATGGCATTTATTATCTTATAACTGGATTTTAGCCATATAGTATGGTATAACTATCCATCAATCAACAGACCACAAGGAACAGGAACATAGACTTTGTTATCTGATAGTGGGACACTTTGCCCTAGTGGAGCTGCCATGTAGGCCCTCAGTGCAAGAGAAAGCTCTTAGCCCTCATATGACTGCTGAACTGAAGGGGACTGATATGTAAGGGCACCCTACTCCAGTGGACTAGGATAGGTAGGAGAAAAGGGAGAGGATGGGAGAGTAAGACCGGGAAGGGTGGAGGGAGGGGACTGTAAAAAAAAGAGAGAGAATCCATTACCAAAAAGAAATAAAGAAAGAGTGGAACCAAGAAAGTGATTGCAATTGTCTTGGGAGTATGGTAGAATGCAAGTTTTTCAGTTTAAACTCATATTAAAAGCACAGAATAACGTGGATGTACATTATATATATTATATATACAACCCCCATTCCCTTCTTCAAGTTCCTGCCCTATCTACCACCATTTTCTTTCCCAACACGACTCTCACACCCATGTTGTCTGTATGTGCATGTATGTGCAACCGTTGACTGGAACATGGGTAGCTAGTCTCTCAGGACCACCATACCTGAAAAACAAACAAACAAAAAACAAAAACAAACCACTAACTCTCCCTTCCCCATCAACTACCAATTTCCAGTATCTCCTCAGAGAGTTGGGACTTTGTAAGGTCATCCCCTATCCATGCTGGGATTTTAGCTGGATTGCTGTAGTTCAGGTCTTGTGAATGGTGAGTTCATGTTGTATACAACAGAACTGTTATGTTCATCAGCAAATACTGCTTCACTGAGGTCCTCTAATCCCCTTAGCACTTAACAACTTTTCCACCTCCATCCATGAAATTATCCAAGTCTTGTGAAGAAGTAATATGATACATACTCGCATTCTGAGCTGAGCACTCTATGATCTCTTATTATGTCCACCTTATCCACTCTGTATTAAATATCATCTACTGCAAAAATAAAAAAAAATAAAGCAAAAATGTTCTCTAACGAAGGTTGAAATGTGTGCTAGGATACTGGTATAAATATAAGAACTTAAGGAATTTATTAGTAGACCCATATAGCAGGATAATCATACTGGGTGTATTTGTTAGACTGCTATAATAAAATCCCACAATAAAGTCAACATAGACAAGAAATAGTTTATTTTAACTTACTTTTCCACAAGGATAGCATCTATCATTGTAGAGAAAGCATGACAACAGAGAGAGAGGGAGAGAAAGCGAGAGAGAAAATTAGATGAAGCTATAAGCGCCTAACATCTACTATGGTGATACATTTCTTTTCCCAAAGATTTTATGCCCTAAATATTATCAATAATAACATAACTACAATGACTTTAATGGCAGTAGTGGAGAGTTTCCTCAAATATTACTCCATGATAGAACACATTGAAGTTTCTAAGATGTAATCACTGTACTACAGAATCAATTCTCCATTGAATTTTTCATACTATAATTTGCAGTAAAAATGATAACATTGGGAACTACATTGGAAAAGTGAAAAATGTTTTTCCTTATTATCCTTCATTGAAATTTTATCTGTTCTGAGATCCCTTTTGCTACAACATTCTAATGCAGAGAAATTAAAGTATATTAAACTGGGACTCACATTAAATAAACTTAACACTGTTTTCCAACATCAGTGTCCTCAAGTGTTCAGTTATAATGATTCTCAAATTGATCACCTAGCATATCAGGTAACACTTTTGGTGACACTGAACTAAAGAGTTCCCTAAAGCTCTCTACACAATGAAGTACCTTAATGTCTGATATACCAAACCCAATGTCTGTTTTGGCACCTAAGTTTAGTCTCTGTTATAATATAAGACAAAAGGAGCATTTTGGCTCCCTCACTTGCAGCTGAAGGGCTTTTGAATGGTCACTTATATTTTCTGAAGCTTATTTGGATGATTTACAAAGCAGAAAGCTCCAACTGAAATAGTGACTGTGAATAATCAAAGGGAATTACCTAGGGAACACTGCCCGATCATATGGTCAAGGAAGTTACCTTTCCCAGGGTCAAAAACTCTGTCTAGTAGACTAGCCCAATCACTCCAAAATTCTAGAAATAACCAAAGATCGTGCTTGAGAGTATGGAAATAATTTAAGTACCCAAAACCTAAACATCTGGGGTATGGAAAACTGTTTGTGCTGATTTTGTATTATGAAATGGAAATAGCTCCCTAAGCACAATATGGCCATCACAACATCAATTAAAGAGCTTGTGTTGTGGTTTCAAAGGAAAAGTGTTTACTATGAAAAAAAATGTGAGCATCCAGAGCCTCAGTACATGGATTCAAGTTATCCTGAACTTCATGTTCCATTCTGGAAGAGGTTACTTAAACTTTGATACTCCAAAATAAGGAAAGTCATAAATGGGTACATTTATCAATTTCTTTCCTGTGAGAGTTTTGTCCAGGTACATTGGCAGACCAGGAAATCTCTTCTATAAGTTTCAGACATTATCTTGCAACATTCTTAGCTTTATGATGGATGGAAACTTGAGATGATTGAGTTTAGTAATGGATTTTGGGAAGTATATCTTTTAGTCAAGTCAGATACATAGGTAAGGTAATGTACTATTAAAGGACATAATGAAGTCTTTATTTCTTTACTTGTTGTTACATGTGTTTATGTGTAGATTCCTACAAATATAAATATAATATACGCAGTCTATATAATACTATTTGTTTGTGTATAATTTCAGGGCTAATGACTTGGTATTTGTTAGCCAATTGTGGAGTTCTTCCCTAAAGAGTATTTCTGCCCTTCTGAATTCTTTAGTTGCCTTACAGTTATTTTTTTCTACAGTTGAGGCCCGATGTGCTACCCCCCTTCCATGATAGCATCTCCATTGATACTATCATTTTTCAGGTCATGATTAGGCAGCCATAGTGATGAGAGTTCATGCATGTAGTTTCCTGACATTTCTGAGAGATGTAATCTTATATCAAATTTCCTTTTCCTCTGTCTCTTACAAACTGTCAACCCCTGCTTTTGTTATGATACTTGAGCGTTAGATTTCAGAGTTGTATTGTAGGTATACCAGTTGGTCCAGGATGCTACACTGTCTCTAAAACCCACACATTCAACTGAAATGTAACATCGGGCTGTGGCATGAAGTAGATGTAGGTGGCTGACAAGAATCTCAAATCCAAAGCTTTCAGAGCTAGAAACATGAATTCCTTAAGCTGTTCCACTAACCCAATAAAGAACAGAGAAATGTTTTCAATATTACCTACGTGTAAAAATTATAATGCTAATGTGGTGTCATTAAATGCTAGCCAATAAGAGATTTCTGGATCCTCTTTTCCAACAGTTGGCCACTAGTGGATAGCTGCTGATCTGCGTGCAAGTTGCCATCCCCAAAGGTTTTACTCTGTGCCATTGGGATTACAGGGAATGCAGAAGACTCAGAACAGCCAAATAACCACGTGAACCAGCAGTTCAGAGCTTTTACTCTTTGGACTGTACTCATCACATATCAGTTTTTTTAAAAAGCAGAATCCTAAGGTAACACAGGGAAGAAAAAGAAACGAGAACAGTACAAATGCCAGTGAAGGGCCCTGGGAGACCCCTAATTGAGACCCCTAAAGTACCCTAAGGACCCAAAGAGGCCTAACCTATGGGCCAGGCTGTCTCCATGACAGGCTTCAGTTTCTTGTTAAATTGAAATATGCTTGAGGTTCCTTTTCCCAGTGATGAGCTCAGCAGTTAATGGAAAAACCAAAAACAATGGTTAAGACCTGGCCAGAAAAAGATAAGGTTGCTTAACTACCAGTTATCCAGTACCCCCATATTTATTAGACAGTACCCCCATGTCTTAAGATTAACTCACAACCACTGATTAATGGTAAATAGACCAAAAGTTGCCTGCTCCCCTCACCTGAGCTTTTGGCCTGTGATTTTCAGTAATGCTCTAATCATGTTAAGATTATTGAACCCATAATGGAATTGCCCTGAGTGTCTTTTAATGGAGGCTTTGAGCTCAACTGAGGATCTCTGTTTTGTCTGAGTGGTGATCACTGCATGCTGGAGTTCTGTAGAAAATAAATGTTCTTTGCTATTGCACGTTATCTTAATTTGGGTGTCTTCTTCAGGACGTTTCAGACTCTAACACCAGCACCCCATCCTCATGCCTTTATCAAGAATTTCAGTCATTTCAGCATGACATTCCCCTTCCCCATGTTCTTTCCCCCAGTTTCAACAAATGCAGATTTTTTTTTCCCTTTAACACTTATTACCTCTTTATGACCACAGTCTACAAAGGCACTTTCTATTGCCCCTAAATAGTTCTTTTTTTTCTTTCTGGGAATCTTTTAGGCTATTGTCCTGAAGTTCAGTCTTACAACAATCTCTACCTAATCTCACTCAAAATTGCAATCTAGCACTTTTAAATTTTTATTCTTTTGCAGATTACAATAGCTAGGGATTGTATATTTTGTCATTCATATTACTTTGCATTTCTTAATGTGTCTAGCAAAATAATACTCTAGCATCTGTAGGCATAAGGTTACTGTGTTATTCAATGCTAATATCTGTACCCCCATATCTGGTTGGAATCTTTGTTCTAAGAATTTTCCTGTCTGTATATTGTGTAAACAGTGCTCTGCAATTGTGCCCTGATTTTCCAATAAAACAGTTTATAGCCAATCACTGAGCAGGGGAGAGAATAGGGCTTGAGTTCCTGCTCTCCAGGGGAGGCAGAGTAGGTGAGGAAGTAGGGGATTTTCAGCCCCAAGCAGAAGTGCAGGAGACAACACAAAGAACCAGCTGGAGCAGGAATGCCACAAAGTTCAAATATCTCTGGGATTTATGCTAGGAAGCAGCCAGATTAGTTTAGAGGACTGCTCAGTTCTTGTGCTGTGAAGCTTGTTTAACAAATAATATAATAGAGTCTCAATTGTTTGGGTGATAACTGGATTGAGAGAAAAAGTGAGAAACAAACACAATTATATAAAGTTACACTAACACCTCTCTAAATTCTCTAAACTCTGTTGATAAATTTAACCTTCCATAACTGTACAGAGCACAGTGGCTGCTCCATTCCATAGGTGGCATTGGCAATACAGACATCAGAATACTCATAGACTGCCTTTTCTCTCTTTATCTTCTGAAATCATGGGCTTTTTGAGTTATGGCTGTGCAAGAAAACAATCTCACTTCTCTGATAACAAATTAGTAGTGGAAAACTAAACTTTATACTTTTGTACATGTATCACTCTCAATTCACTTCTGAGACATGAGGTAGGTATGTTTTTCCTATATAAGCAATTTTTCAATTTTTACATAAACCAACTGAGTATCAGAGATTCCCATGATCTTATCTTTGAATTCAATTATCTGTTAAGTCAGATTACCAAGCTCAGCAACAGAATGTTTGTATTAGGCTAATGACTTATTTCAAAGGAGTTTGACTCAAGATGAGCTCAGTAATACAAGATATATGGAGAAGGAGGTGAATCTTGTATATCCCCTTTGAACACAGGGCCCTTCCAGCATCGATGTGTTCCATAGCTCGAGAGCTTTCTGCTCATGTTTTTTTTATTTACTGTGTTTGTGACTGCTTTATTATATTGTCACGATTGATTAAATTATTAGCCCTTGATCACTACTTCAACATCTAGCCACTCTTCTTTGGAAGTCTCTATTAGTGAGGAAAGCACCAATCTTTGCCCATATAATTACCTCATCATGCAACCAGCCCACACTTTACACTATCAAGAGATTCCCTACCACTACTCCTCTTATTAGCATACAAAACTATCACTTCTGAGATTCCCAGGGCTTTAGAGTTCATATAACAAAAAAATGGGAACCGAGATCAAATCCATATTTTTATGATGTTATATGTAGGTATGCATTTATTTAGGAAAGGAGTTTGATGTCTAGAAATTGATCCAATATCAACAGATAAAAGTCCAATGTTATTACAAACTGATCTGATGCTTACAACTGAACTACATTGCTTTTTTATTAGACAAAAACAATCTCACAAAACAACTACCTCAGACAAAGTCTCTGAGCAAAACAAAATACCAAACAGCCCAATTTGATGACTGAGAGACTGCTAGTCTTTAAAAATTATGGCCACATTCAACTGAACATGCTCACGATAAGTAAGATTAAGCATGAGTTTTCTTCTATTTTCTAATACAGGGATTTTCTTTGCTTCTACAGAAAATCTGTAAAACTCCTTTTCAAAAGCTTTAATCCTGATTGACGGCATGATGGAGACAATAAGCTCGGACACATTCTGATTGTCAGGAAGACCAACTGGACCACCACAGAGATATACTCCTGCTGAATGGCAGTTTGAAAGGCATAAGCCTATCTGGGTTTGCCCATCAAAGACAGGAACAATAAAGAACTCTACTGGACATATAGACACTGGAAGAACAGAGATGCCAGACAAAGGAGACAGAGCACTTCCCTCTGCAGTGGAAGAGCCAGCAGATCATTGCTTTTCAGGATACCAGCTGGTGACTTCGACCTCCAAATCCAGTCCCTCCTCTGCAGCTTCCATGCAGGCATTCTGATACATGAAAGATCAATAGAGCCACTACAGTAAGACTAAGAGTAATTCTCCCTGGGATTTGCAACATGGTGGTATCTGGCTGACTGGTAGCTGGGGATTGAGCTAACAGGAACTGAGCTTCCCTAGGCCCAAGTGTACTGTGGACAGGACATAGACTACATATTGGAACTCCTTTCCCACCCTCTCACCTGGCCCTTCAACTGGGCACTCCACTGGGAATTCAGGGTACAACATCTAGATCTCGGTCCAGAGCAGTAAAGCAGTTCTGGACCACTGTATACTGTCTCAGAGAGTGGGCAGCACTGGACCACAGAGCTTCTGACTGAGAGACACAGTTTGAAATTGGGATCCCCCTGAAAGCAGCCTGGGAAGACTACAACCATGGTCCTGACCACAGTCCTGATGCCCTAGCTACAGGGAAACTTCCAGAAACCCCCTGGCTCAGGCATGCTGGACTGGAACACAGTAATTTTGGCTGAGCTTCCCTGAATCCAAACACTGTGGACAGGGTGCTCACTCCACATTGGAACTCCCTGCTGGCACCTGCCTTGCCCTCAGTTGAACACCCAGGCTACAACATAAATTTCTAACCCTGGAGCAGTGAAACAACCCCAAACCATTTCTCACTGGGTGATGTGGGCTGTAGCAGATAACAGTACTTTTAGTGTTCAACACAAGGCTCAGGTTGAACCGGAGAGCCCCCTGAGAGCAGCTTGGGAGGTCCATGATCTCTGTCCTGACACATAAGCTTCAGGGGAACTGCAGCTCTAGTCTACAATCTGTGGGCTGCTGACCCTCACCGACATCACTAAGACCAGATGGATCTCAGGAACCTGCAGGTGGGAATAAAACATCTAACCTCAACCCCTGACCTGGGTACCAAGTTGGAACACAACAGGAAGGAGTGAGCTGTGGGAGGCCCTCTGAGAACCAGCCTCATTCAGCCTGTGGAGAGCTACAGATCACCAAGATTATACAGCTTCTACACCAAAGCTCCTTCTTTTTACCAAGTCCAGAAGGCACCAGGAATAAACAACTAAGCACGACCAGAGAGCTAATGGCCAGCAAAATAACAGAAATGACAAAAGTCAGGGAAATTTGACTTCAACAAAATTCAGCTATGCTAGTACAGCAAGCTCTGACCATCCCACCACAGCTGAAACACATGAAAACGATGACACATCTATACTTAGAAAAATGATAGAGACCTTAAAAGAAGAAAATAAATCCCTGAAAGAATTTAAAGAATCCACAATTTTATAAATGAAAGCAATGGAGAATTCCAGTGGAGACCTCCAAACTAACGCAATCAAACAAGAGGGGGAAAGAGACAAGGCTCTGAAAGATTTGCAGGCAGAAACAACCAAATTGGAGCAGGAAATATATAAAACAGTTCAAGACTTGAAATTGGAAATGAAATCAATAAAGAAAACACAAAGCAGAAACAATCCTAGAGGTGGAAAACCAAGGAAAAAGAACAGGAACTATAGACATGAAAATCACGAATAGAATACAAGAGATAGAAAACAGAATCTCAGGCATGGAAGACTTAATTAATAAAATCAGTACAACAACCAAAGAGAATTAGAAATCTAAAAAATTCCTTACACACAACACCCAAGACATCAAGGACTCAATGAAAATATGGAACCTAAGAATTATAGGCATAGATGAATGGGAAGACTCCCAACTCTAAGGTCCAGGAAACATTTTCAACAAAATTATAGAAGAAAACTCCCCAAATCTAAAGAAACAGATACCAGTAAAATTCCAAGAGGCATAGAGAACACTAAATATATTATATTAGAAAAAAATGCTCTTTCCTCATAATAATTGAAACTCCAAATGTGCAGAACAAAGAAAGAGTATTAAAAACTGTAAGAGAAAAATTTCAAGTAACATATAATGGGAGATCCATCAGAATTGCACCTGAAGTTTTCTCAGAAATTCTGAAAGTCAGAAGGGGCTGGGTATATATCCTACAAGCCCTAAGTGAACATAGGTGCAGCCCAGACTACTATACCCAGCAAAACTTTCTATCATGATAGACAGAGAAAACAAGATATTCCAAGACAAAACCAAATGTAAACAATAGCTATCAATAAATATTTGTTATTCAGCTCTATAGAAGATCCTAGAAGGAAAATTTCAACCCAGAGAAGATAACTACACCCAAGGAAACACAATAAGCAAATAACTCCACTTCAGCTAAACCAAAAGAAACACACAAACACACAGCGACTACCTACATAAATATAACAGGAAATACCAACCTATGGTCATTGATATCTTTCAACATCAATGGGCTTAACTCCTCAATAAAAAGACACAGGCTTACAGAATGGATTTGTAAATAAGACCCATCATTTTGATGCATACAAGAAACACACCTCATTAACAAAGACAGACTCTACCTCAGAGTAAAGGGCTGGGAAAAGGTTTTCCAAGCAAATGGTCCCAGGAAGCAATCTGGAGTACCCATCCTAATATCAAATAAAAACAGACTTTCAGCTGAAATTAATCAAAAAAGGGGGTGGGGAAGGACACTACATACTAGTCAAAGGAAAAATTCATCATGATGACATCTAAATACTATGTCCCAAATACAAGGGCACCCACGTTTGTAAAAGAAACTCTTCTAAAGCTTAAACCACAGATCAATCCCCACACATTAACAGTGGGAGACATCAACACCCCACTCACACCAAAGGACAGGTCATTGAGACAGAAGCCAAACAAAGAAATGATAAGACCAACAGAGGTCATGAATCAAATGATCTAACAGATATCTATAGAACATTTCACACAAACACAAAAGGATATAATTTCTTTCCAGCAAAACACGGATCCTTCTCAAAAATTGGCCAAATAGTTGGGCACAAAACAAGCCTCAACGGATACAAAAAAATTTGAAATAATCCCTTGTCTCTTATCAGACTACCATGGATTAAAGCTGAACTTCAACAAAACAGAAACAACAAAAAGCATACACATTCATGGAAACTGAACAACTCTCTACTGAATGATTACTGGGTGAGGGAAGCAATAAACCAATGCACCAAAGGGAACATGAACATAGACTTTGTTTCATATCAATGAGACCCTTTGCCCTAGTGGTGCAGACTTGTAGGCTCCCAGTGTATGAGGATGCTCTTGGTCCTCATATGACTGCTGAAATGGGGCAGGGGACTGTTATATAGGACACTCCATTCAGAGGAGTATGATGCAAGGGATGGGGGTAAAGGGTGGGAGGGTGGGACTGGGAGGGGTGAAAAGAGGGCAATGTGATGAAGATGTAACCTGAAGTAATAAATAAATAATTTTTAAAAGAATGAAATAAAAAACTTCCTAAAATCCAACGAAAGTGAAGATACAACATACCCAAGCCTATGGGACACAATGAATGCAGTGCTACGAGGAAAGTTCAGAGCACTAAGTGCCTTCAAAAAGAAAAGAGTAACAGCTAATATTAGAAACTTAAGAGCAGAACTGGAAGCACTAGAGAAGAAAAAAAAAAAGCAAACACTCCAAAGAGGAGCAGACTGCAGGAAATCATCAAACTCGGGGCTAAAATCAACAACTTAGAAACAAAAAGAATAATACAGAGAATCAATGAAACAAAGAGTTGATTATTTTAAAAAATCAACAAATTAGACAAACTGTTATCCAAACTAACTAAAAGGCAGATGAAAATACCCATATCAACAAAATCAGAAATGAAAAGGGAGAAATAGCAGCAGACATTGAGGAAATTCAAAGAATCTTTAGGTCTTATTTCAAAAGCCTGTACTCCACAAAATTTGAAAACCTAAGCAAAATGGTCAACTTTCTTGATAAATTCTACCTACCAATGTTAAATCAAGATCAGGTTAACAAATTAAACGATTCTATAACCCCTTAGGAAACAGAAGCAGTCATTAAAAGTCTCCCATCCAAAGAAAGCCCAGGGCCAGATGGTTTCAGCCCAGATATCTACCAGATTTATACAATTACTCTTCAAACTCTTCTACAAAATAGAAACAGAAAGAACAGTGACAAACTTATTCTATGAGGCCACAGTCACCCTGATACCTAAACCACACAAAGATCCAACAATGAAAAGGATTTCAGACCAATTTCCCTCATGAACATAGATGCAAAAATATTCAATAAAATACTTGCAAACTGAATCCAGGAACACATCAAAAGTATCATATACCATGATCAAGTAGGCTTCATCCCAGGAATGCAGGGGTGGTTCAACATATGAAAATCCATCAACATAATCCACCATAATAACAAGCTGAAAGAAAAAAAAACACATGATCATCTCCCTAGATGCTGAAAAAACATTTTACAAAATCCAACACCACTTCATGCTAAAAGTCCTGGAGAGAGATGGCATACAAGGAACATAACTAGAAATAATAAAGGAAATATAAGGCAAGCCAGTAGACAACATCAAATTAAATGGAGAGAAACTTAAAGCTTTCCCCCTGAAATCAGGGACAAAGCAAAGATGTCCACTCTCCCCATATCTCTTTAACATAGTACTTGAAGTTCTAGCAAAAGCAATAAGACAACTAAAGGAGATCAAGGGGATACAAAGTTGAAAGGAAGAAATCAAAGTATGCCTATTCGCAAATGATATGAATGTATACATAAGTTAGCCCAAAAATTGCACCAGAGAGCTCCTACAATTGATAAACATCTTCAGCAAGTTGGGTGAATATAAAATTAATTCAAAAAATCGGAAGTATTTCTTTATAAAAAAATTAATGTGCCATGAAAGAAACCAAGGAAACAACACCCTTCATAATAACCACAAACAATATAAAATACCTGGGGGTAACTCTAACCAAGCAAGTGAAAGACCTGTATGACAAGAACTTCAAATCCTCGAAGAAATTGAAGAAGACATCAGAAGATGGAAAGATCTCCCATGCCCATGGATAGGTAGGATCAACATAATAAAAATGGCCATCCCACCCAAAGCAATATACAGATTCAATGCAATTCCTATCTAAATACCAACATAATTTTTACAGACCTTGAAAGAACAATTCTCAACTTCATATGTAATAACAAAAAACCCAGAATAGCTAAATCTCCAGTACAATAATAATAATAATAAACATCTGTAGTTATCACCATCCCAGATTTCAAGCTATACTACAGAGAAACAGTAATAGAAACAGCATGGTACTGGTACAGAAACAGACCAGTGGATCAATGGAATCAAATTGAAGACCCAGAAATAAACCAAAACACTTATGGTCATTTCTTTTTTGACAAATAAGCCAAAACCATACAATAGAAAAAGGACAACATCTTCAACAAATGGCACTGGTCTAATTTGATGTCAACATGTAAAAGAATGCAAATAGACCAATATATATCACCTTGCACAAAACTTAAGTCCAAGTGGATCAAAGACCTTAACATAAAGCTGATACATTAAATCTAATAGAAGAGAAAGTGAGGAAAAGCCTCAAACTCTTTAGTACAGGTGACAACTTCCTGAACAGAACACCAATAACTCAGGCTCTAAAACCAATGATTTATAAATTGGACCTCATGAAACTGAAAAGCTTCTGTCAGGCAAAGCCCACTGTCAAAATGGCAATCTACAGCTTGGGAAAAGATCTTTACCAGCCCCACATCTGACAGAGGGCTAATATACAAATTTTATAAAGAACTCAGGAAATTAAACAGCAAGAAACCAAATAATCCAATCAAAAAATGGGGAACAGAGCTAAACCAAGAATTCACAAAAGAGACATCCCTAATGACTGAGAGACTCTTGGAAAAATGCTCAATGTCATTAATCTTCAGAGAAATGCAACTCAAGATGACTCAGATTCCATCTCACACCTGTCAGAATGAGTAAGATCAAAAACTTAAATGACAGCACATGCTGGTGAGGTTGTGGAGAAAGGGGAACCCTCCTCCATTGCTGGTGGGAGTGAAAACTTGTACAACCTCTGTGGAAATCTGTCTGGTGGTATCTTAGAAAATGGCATATTTCTACTTCCAGACCCAGTCATACAACTCCTGGGTATACATCCAAATGATTTCTTGCCAAACCACAAGGACATCTCCTCAACTATGTTCATAGAGGATTTATTTGTAATAGCTAGAAACTGGGAACAACCATCATAACTGGTGAAACAGTTCCATTGACACTGAACTCTACTAATCTGATGGTGGATCTTGAAGCATACAAGTCCGGAAGTTAGAAAAAAGAAATTGTGAGGCAAGTTAGTATGAAAGCTGAGTTAGATATAGAACTTTAAACTCATGGAGATGGTTAGATAGTAGAATGTTAAAGTCAGGTGCAAAATACATATGGACTGGACATTGGGAATGTATGCTAAGCCATATAACTCTTATTTATTTCTGTTGTTTTGTTTTGTATTTATAGTTATAAGAAAAAGAACCATTTTTTTGGACTGAAAGGGAGAGCTCTTGGAGGGAAAAAGAAATACCTTAAACTAAAAAAAAAAAAAAAAAAAAAAAGAAGGGAAGAGGATGGGGGGTTGAGGGGGAGGAGGGTGGAAGGGTGGGACTGGAGGGGGGAGTAGTGAGGGGATTGTGATTGAGATGTAACTTGAAGAAATAAAAAATAAATTATTATAAAAAAAGAAAAAAGAGATGGTACTGAAGTTAATGAGGACAAGTCCATCATTAGAAATATCAATATGAATTTAAGTTAGGCTAAATATAGAAAAACAGTTTCATGTAGAAAATATTTCCAAGAGTATTTTTCTAAACTCTTTTGTCTAAGTGCACATATTTACTGTTCAAAATGCTTAGAAGGTCAAGGAGTGAGAATAACTTGATACAATGGGCATATGTACTGAAAGACCTTGTTTCTATTGTCCTTATCCTATGAAACAAGTTAAAACTCTTTAGAAAAATAGGTAAATAAAGAATCAAGGTAGACAATGTAGAAGATGAACCCAAAGCTTCTTATAGTAGCAGAATGTAAAAATGTGCTCAGCAGCATATCAAAACAGATGCTGAGACATACAGCCAAACATTAGTTGGAGCTCAGGAAATCCTATATAAGACAGGGAAGAGGAATAGAGAGGCCCAGATGGGATAAGAACAACACATGAAGATCAACAGGACCAACTAACCTAGGCCTCTAGAGACTTACAGAGACTGAAACGTTAACTAAAAAAAGAAGAAAACTTAGACTAGACCTAGACCCCCTCCCCATACATATATAGATGATAGGCAACTTGGTCTTCATAGGGATTCCTTAGAAAATGTGGGACATGTGCTGTCTCAGTCATGGACTCTATTGCCTGTTAGTGGGACACTTTACCCAAACTGGGCTGCCATGTTGGGCCCAGAGCAAAAGAAAGTTCTTGGCCTTCATGTGACTGATGAAGTGAGGGGAGTAGGAGTAGATATGGGAGAATCCCCCTCACCAGAGGAGTAGGATAGGAGGGAGAAGCTGGAAGAGGATGGGAGGGTAGAACAGGGAAGGAAGGAAGAAGGGGGCTTGATTGGCTTGTAATTTGAATAAATAAATAAATGTTGAAAAAAAGAAAAGAGAACCACTGCTCCTCCATGGGACCCAAGATAGGTTTCCAGAAACAATATGCAGTGGTTCACAACTCCAGAATCATGCCATGACCAATGCCACTATTCTCTGCTGGCACTTGCACTCATGTGCACATAGCCACGTGCAGACACATATACATGCTTTAAAATAATGAATAAATTATTTTATTAAAAAAAGAATGTTCTCAAAATCAAAACAAAGCACTATGTTAGAGACATCTAGAGACACGGGCAGTCCTCAATGACTAATATTCAACTGACTTAAGAAGCCAAGGAAAGTGGGATGGAATTACTAACAAATACAAAAGAATAAAATGGGAAGGCTCATGATAATACAGTCAAATAAATAAATAAATAAATAAATAAACTAGGGTGAAGAAAAATAGCCCTAATAGAATAATGTCAAAAAATAGATGAAGATATCACGTCCTTTGTGAGGTAGAACGTTATACCTACATGTGAGGGAATGAGGATGAGTTTGTTGTATGGGTTGCTAAGGAGGAAGAAAGAAGAAAATGTGCTACTCTAATGGAGGCACACTGCTTCAAGCTTGGTGACCAATGACAACATCAACAACAGTGTCATATTGGTAACATGATATGTCCTGCTACAAATGCTAATTTACCATTTGTTTTTTTTTTTTCTTCCCTCTCTGAGGAATAAAGAAAAGAAAATTGGAGAAATCTCAGCATAGGGATATTCAACAATATTCCCTTTTTCAGAGCTGTCAGGATCATCGTAAACAATGACATTCTGAGATATTCACAACCAAGAGCCTAAGGAACAGTGAGTAGTACCTTTAACTTGGCACTGGGGGCATGATTATGCGACCAAAAGGAGCTTTAGAATAGATGTGACAAAGTCTGAACACAATGCAGACTTGGCTTGGTGCAGCATGTCACCATTGGTTTACTAGTTACAACAAGTAAGTCATGCCCGTAAGGAATGTTAACAGTGGAGAACTTGGATACCCTATTTTCACGACAAATATATGAATATTAAGCTCTTGTAAAATGAAACAAAAACCTTACCAAACCATCTGAACTCATAAGTTCCTTCTAGAATATGTGCTGACTTGTATCTGTTCATGTTTCTCTTGACCTGGGATGCTCAGGTGTCTTCCAAAGCTAGAAGGTTTCCCCATGAAGTCAAGCATGTGAACACCGAGCTCAGGAATCTGGGAAACTGAAGCAGAAACCTGGGGAAGCTCCTACAGTTGTGGCCCTTTCCACTGTCCTGCAAAGATAAAGTGACCAGCATTGCCTGCACACCATCCTGAGCAAAGTCAAAGAGAAAAGAGAACCAGAGGAACAAACCTCCATGCAGCAAAGGCCACACAGAACAATACCATCCAACACACAAACACACACTCCAGCCCTTGCTCGATGGGGTAATAATGTCAGCATTGTGAATTAAATACAACCCAAGCAAGACAGAGCACACTTCAGTGTATCGAAGTATTCATTATAACTGGGTACCATTTCTCTGATACAGGATTTTATAGGAAGAGGGTATGCAACAATTTACAGAATTTAAGGCAGTCTCTGAAAGAAAGAAGCCAGAGAGCAAGAAAACAAAAATAAAACTAACCAAAAAAAGAGAGAGAGAGAAGTGGATATGAGAAAAGAAAGGTTGTCACAATGCCAAGACTCAGCACTAATCTAAATTAAAAAGCAAACCTCACTCTACACACAAAAGTGTTTATTTTAACATAACAGATATTGGCATTCTTGTTTGTTAGGGCTGTCACTCAAGTATGGCTATTGTGTTTTAAATTTTGACATACACTTTAGGAGTCCTTGGCTGTTTTCCAAAACCAATTGTATTTCATCATTTTGATTCCGTCAAAAGAAGTATGAAATTTCAACTTCACATCTTGACTCAGAATTGAACAACTGACCTGAAACTACTTCTTTATGACTCCTTTGTCGTGAAGACGATTGGAATTAGGGATGATGAGAAAAGAAGATGACATTTTTGGATGAGGAGATTGAAGAGGTGGCAACAGAACATATGAGACATGAAAATGATAAGGTGACTACTGAGGAAGGATAGGATGGTGGAGAAGCTGGAGGAATCAAGGGAGGGTCAACAAAACCAAGTGTGCATGAAAAAGCCATAATGAAGCCTATTGCTATGGTAAGCACAGACAATAAAAATTTTAAGACTATGAAACTCTCATGATTTTGGATTGTCTGAGATGGAACTCTTTACCAGAATGTACAAGTCTGGGGACAAGAAGACACACATAATCAGTTTTAATCTCTCTGTTCACAGTATCTTATGAAGACTCTAGCACAGAAGAGGGGCCAGTGTTGGTTGAAACGATGTGATACCATGGGCAAATTTTTCAAATAAATAAAATAATACCATAAGAATTTAAGGGTGTCTGGTAGAAAGGTATTTAAGGGGAAGATGATGAACTTGGGAGTGAAATAATGCCATTATTTTGACTTGGAATACGTTATTTAACATTTAAACTATGTATATGTATAACTCTTCTGAAGAGGGAAGAAGTGGGGAAGACTGAGGACAAGGATTGCTCCATTCCAATGGCAGTATACTGCTGACAGTCAGGCTTCCTCTGTCATGTGGTCCTGTTTATCTGCAGATAGCCTGATGTTCTTCCACTGAGGATCCATATACAGGATGTCCTGAGGACTGTCATTCTAGATCTGAGCACTATTTTTAGAAAATTAGAAAAGTTTTACATACAGCTGTACAAATTTTTCAGGTGGATTCTCACAGCTTCTTAGCCTTAGTCCTTGAAAAAAAGAATGGTTTCACTCATGTCTTCCTTGCAGGGATATTTATTTATGAAACCTTCTTTCCACTAAATTTTCCCCTCCAGAAACCTCAGGTTAAACAGCCTTGGTACCTCTGTGCTGTACATGATACAGAATGCGGATTCTCCATGCCAATTGTATACATATGTAAATATATTTTATAAATTATGGTTACAAAATTTAATAAATATAAATAATTTCACAAAAAAATTAAAATAAATCATAAAACATTCAGTTATGACACAGAAAAACGAGTGTATAAATAAATAGATACAAAGAGAGATATGATCAATCTTTCTAGTCATGAGATTTCGGACTCTATGAGGGAAAGTATATTTACATATCTTTCCTTGATTCTTCTGCTGCATTTGTAGCAGTAAATGTAGACTACTTGAATTAATGCTTTCCCCATAACAGATAAAATCTGTTATCATGTGAGTGCCTGTGTGTATGAGTGTGTATGTGTTTGTGGTGTACATGTGTGTGGTTTTGTGCACTTCCATGCATAGAACATGTAGGAACTATAGAAGAACCTCAGATGTCCTTTCCTTTCATTCTCCTTCCTCCTATGAGACAAGGTAACTCAATTCATTTCAAGCTCCTGTTTACCACACACCACTTCTTGGGCTGGGGGCCAGTGAGTTCCAACAACATTTTATTTTTATTTTTTTGTCTTGTCTTTAAAATTTTTTTAATGTTTATTTATTACTTCATGTTACATCTCCACCACAGTACCCTCTTTCCACCCCTCCCAGTCTTCCCCTCCCACCCTCTACCCCATCCCTTCCAATCCACTCCTCCAGAGTGGAGTGTCTCTACATATCAGTCCCCCACCCCAGTTCAGCAGTCATATGAGTGGCAAGAGCCTCCTCATACACTGAGGGTAGGGTTTACAAGGCAGCCCCACTAGGGCAAAGTGTCTCATTGACAGGTAACAAAGTCTATGTTCCTATTCCCTTTGGTGTATTGGCTGTAGTACAAGTATCCTGTAATATATGGCTAAAATCCGATTATAAGCCATGTACATCTTTCTGAGTCTGGGTTAGCTCACTCATGATGAGCTTCTCTAGTTCCATCCATTTGGCTCCAAATTGCGTGATTTCATTGTTTCTGATGGCTGAGTAGTATTCCATTGTGTGGATGCACCACAGTTTGAAATTAAATGCCAAAAAAACAAATAATCCAATCAGAAAATGGGGAATAGAGCTAAATAGAGAATTAACAAAGGAGGAATCCCTAATAGACGAGAGACATTTGAAGAAATGCTCAGCATCCTTAGTCATCAGAGAAATGCAACTCAAGATGACTCTGAGATTCCAACTCACACCTGTCAGAATGGCTAAGATCAAAAACTCAAATGACAGCACATGCTGGTGAGGTTGTGGAGAAAGGGGAACACTCCTCCATTGCTGGTGGGAGTGCAAGCTTGTACAACCACCATGGAAATCAGTCTGGCAATATCTTAGAAAACTTGGAATAGCTGTACCTCAAGAACCAGCCATACCACTTCTGGGTATACATTCAAATGATTCCTCACCAAACCACAAAGACATTTCCTCATCTATGTTCATAGCAGCCTTATTTGTAATAGCTAGAAACTGGAAACCACCCAGATGTCCCTCAACCAGCAACCTTTTTGTCTCTGTCCCAGTTTGTATAGGAGGTGTAGGAGCACTTAGCAATGCTTAACATTCCCATAGGTTATAAGGATCTAAACTTTGATCTTCATGTTTGTAAGACAAGCCCTTTACCCAGGGAGCCATGTGCTCAAGCCCCAACATCATACTATGTACCATTTTATTAATGCCACATATAAAGACTTTTCAAGTGATAACCTAGGTTTGAAGTGTTGGAAAGTGGCCGTATGAGTAAGTACCATATTACATGGCATGGCAAAGAATTGCCAAGCCAAAAAAAAAAATGTTTACATTTAAAGATGATAAAGAATAAACAGATTTCTGTCGGTGGCCAGGGGTGTACTGCAGTCCTCTTGATGAATCTCCCACATCCTCCTAATGCTTGGCATTTCAAGCCAGATGTTAGAGAGACATGAAGACTGACGTAGGGACATAGGTGTTAAATGTTGAAATGAGTGTAGGTGGTTTTTTTGTTTTTATCAATTTTTGATAAAATATACTTGATTAAAGTAGAACAGAGTACCATTCCAGCAAGGTCTTCCCTTCTTCCTTCCTTCCATCCTTCGTCCCTTCCATCCTCCCTCCCTCCCTTCCTTCCTTCCTTCCTTCCTTCCTTCCTTCCTTCCTTCCTTTCTTTTCTCTTTTTTTTCTTTTTTCCCTTTGAACTATCGCTAGACCCCATCAAATGATTATAAAAACCATTTGACACTCCTCAAGGACTCTAGAAAGAAAGAAATATTGAAGTTCAGCAAAGACATTGTTTCCTGCATGGGCTTCACCCCAGTGGGCTTCCAGGCTTTGAAGTCACTTTCTTGGAATTGTCTAAAGCTGCAGTGCTTTGTAACCAGCAGAGGCTGACAGTGCCACACCAAATGTCTCTGTATAGACTAGAACCTGAGTAGACCCTGGTGGTTCCGGATTTTCTCCATGAAGGGCCTTTCTGATCTAACCCTTCCATAAGTTCTATCCCATAATTGTTTTCTAGAGTTTCCATAGCAAATGGTCACAAATTTAGAACTTAATGAGACTCAAATTTAGGACCTCATTGTTCGGTCTATCAGACCTCCAAATGATGTCAGATGATGTTTTGCATCAGGCCTCATGAGTATGAAAAATCAACTCTTCAACTAGACTGGAGAAGGGGATAGCCTCTGACTGTATTCAAGTAGCTGGCATGATCCAAGTGCTTGTGACTGCTCATGGCAGCCCTATGTCCTTGCTTCCATGTAGCCAACAGCCTGTTTGTTAAAGCTGTCTGCATTCTTTCCCATTCATTTCATGAAACTTCCATCCAGCAACAGATCTCACAGTCACTTCATCAATTCTCTGTGGCTTACTTCCTCTCACACTCCATGATTGATTAAAAGTTCCTTCATTTTCAGGATTCGCTATGATTAGATGGGGCTCACCTAGACAATCCAGTATGTAATCACTCCGCATTTTTATTATTACCTTCATTACATCTGCAATTTCCCCTTTTCCAGGTAATATAATCATGAATCCAAGAAAAAGAACTGTGGAATTTGGGAGAGGTCATTCTGTCTATTATACTTCTTTCTAATGAAATCTACCAGATTTTCCAAGAATTTCTGGGATCTCTTCTAAAAGTGTTGCTCTGGGATTTGATAAAGGACTTCAGTTTAGAAAGACAACTTGATAAATATACTGTCTTTGCTGGACAGAATAACGTGTTTTCTTGGTGACTTTTTATATATCTGAATGATGATATGTTCATTGATGTGTAAATGAACCTATGATTTTCATAATTTAGTTTCAAAATAAATTAATGTGTATAGACAATAGCCCAGAAAAATGCCTGTCAAAGGCCTCTATTTCTACTTCTATAGCTATAAACAGCTATAGTATGCATATTTATATTATATTATTATAAAGTTATAAAATATACTCATATGAGTGATGTTCATGATGGATAGATACTCCTCTATTGTTATATCATGAATATTTGCTTTTTGGTGAAGGATCTTATGGCCATTTTGGATTCATGATTCATTGTTTCATAATAGTTTGGGAAGTGTGTAGAGCTACAGAGATGATCCAATGAGTAAAGCACTTTTGCTCTTGTGAAGAACCCATTTTTGCTTTCCAGTTCCCATACATAGGTTCAAAATAATTCATAAATCCAGTTCCAGGGAAACTAACTCACTCCTCTGACCTCTGTGGACATACTAGATTTAAATATAATAAAGTCAGGCAAAAATACTCACAGATATTATAATAAATGAATCTAAGTTTAAAACTGATAACTTAAGATGTATGTCTCAGGATTTATGTTATAATTTTCAAAACATTAAACACTTTGTTTGGTAATAAATTCATTCTGGTTGGTCTGTCAATTTTCTCCTTACTAACAATGTTTTGGCTTTAAAAGTTTTAATATCTACCTGTATTTTAAATTTCCCTATACTTGCTTTAACATATTAATTGTAATTGTTTTTTATTCCTTCTCTAGCTATTTTTTACTTAGAATATTTACTTTAGTTCACCTTTTGTTTCGAATCTGTAAATATCATGGTTTGATTAGTAGATCCTACCCTGACATCCAGAAAGAAACATTTTATCAGTGTACAGTCCTCTCTCTCTCTCTCTCTCTCTCTCTCTCTCTCTCTGTGTGTGTGTGTGTGTGTGTGTGTGTGTGTGTGTGTGTGTGTGTGTGTGTGTATGTGTGTTTGTGTTCATATTAGCTGTGCTCATACTAATTTTTTTCACACTAAGTTCTACATAGACCAAATATTTGAACTTTAGAGAAATTGCCTTTATTTTTACTGGAATGAAGTGTGGTGATTTTTTTTTTTTTTTGGTTTGGTTGTTTTGGTTTTTTTCTATTGAGCACAATATTTTGACATTAACTTTTGATGTTCAAGAGACATTTCTAATATTTGACTGCAGAAAATTCTCATGTCTTCTTAGAAGTCATGTTTTCTTATCCTTTTTGGAGACATTTCTTCCCCTTTGTTTTAGGCAGAATCACATTCTCATTTATATTTGATACCTCACTGTAACAATATTTTTATTTATCACACTTATATTTATTAATACTTATCAGTCACCTATAAAATACCTAAATGCTATAACCCTAAACCTATTGTCTAAACTCTATAATCCACTTAAAGATATCTTAATATCTAAAAACACTCTAATACCTAACTAAAAACTCTTAACACTATTTTAAGTTTAAAAGGATATTAACATTCTTAGCGTAAGTCCATGCAAGATGGCTTGGCTTATGCCAGTCCCATCATGCAGTTTCTTTAAGCTCAAAGTCCATTGGGGCCTATCTTGCCAGTTCATAAGGCCGGTCTATTTTCACCATCAATTTATGGTCATTTTATAAGGTCAGTCTGTTTCAACCGCCAACTGAAGGCGGGCTTTTCAATCAGCCAAGAATTGCCTCCACGATGTCCCTGGCCCAGAAGTCTCAAGTCCGAAAGCTTATTCAAACAGCTTTCCAATTCTGCTTGTCTTGTTCACCTTTCTGGCACTCTGGACCCGCAGGGTAGATGCCTCCAAAGGGCTATCCCTCAACAGATGTATGCCATGCCTTTCCATTGGGCTACAGCAGTACAAACTCTGCCAATGGTGTACCTTGCTACACTCTTCCCCAGCATGGATTCCCAGAGGGTAAGGGCAAGAGAATGTGAGACAGTGTAGATTCTTTGATTACATATCTTCCTATATATCATGATTCTCGGTGGAGGGTCTCCCAGCATTCCCATTGCTGTGGTTACCAATGTTTTCATGAGCTTTCCCAAGTCACACCCCTTCAACAGGGTGGTCTGTGTGGTCCTATCTCAAGATCCTGAGCAGAGTGTCTCCCAGGATTCTCATTGGTTCTCACAGCTAATGAGGTCATCTGCTTGGCTTGTGAGGTTTCTTAACAACAGGGAGTATAATAGGACCAAGCTCTTCACTATGTGATGCCAGATGCTAATCTGAACTATTAATTTCACTAGAAAAGGCCTAACTTCCACCAACCCATAGTTCTTAAAAATTGTTTTGACTCTTGTCTCTGTCTTATTCTCTCCAGTGAGTGCCTCCTCTGCAGCTTGTCCTCAGGATATATTCAAAAAGAAATTCAAATATATTTTCCATATTGACTGCTTCTTTTCCTATAATTTTGCAATTCAAATTTCAACCATTGTAATTACCCAAAAAGTTCAGAAACTAGAGTCACAACTGCTCAGGTACATACATCTCAGATGAAAGAGAATTCAACAGTTTTTTTTTTTCTTTTAACTTTTCTAATTTTTAAAACAAAGGTAGCAAGATTTGTTGCTGCAACTCTGTAATCACAGTGTGTGGGAAGCTGAGTCAGGAAGACTCAGGGAGTAGGAGACCAGTCTGAGCGATCTAGTAAAAGCACTTCTCAAATTCATTTAAATAGACAAGCAAATGAATAAATGAATAGTAAATAAATGAAACAATATGAATACCACTTTAGCCTTCCACCTCTCTCCTCTTTCTTTCCTCTTCCAGATTTGAGTGATAACCAGTTTCAAAGTGTATCATTCTATCATTCTCATGCATACTTTTTGTCATTTACAATACATGTTTAAGAACATAAATACTACGTACTGTTGGGCTGTGGGTTAAAATATATCATAATAAGTGGATCCCCTAAAAACTAGAATGGGGATTATCTGATTGAGTTGGACTCTATTGCCTCCCTCTGGGTCCCATTTTCCTTTCAGAGCTGTCTTGTCTTCCCTCAATGGAAGAGGAGGTTCTTAGTCCTGATGTAATTGATGTGCCAGAGTGGGTTGGTACCTGGGGAAGGGGGTGTGTATGGCAGAAGTGGGTGGGAGGGTGGGATTGGGAGGAGAGGAGGGAGTGGGGTTGTGATTGAAATGTAAAATAAACAAGTGAATTAATGAAAAAAATATCATGAGGTCAACTGCATAGAAAAGATATCTTTTTTATCACTCTTCTCCACCATGTTTTACATATATGAACAAGGGAAGAGAGGCAATTCTAAATCTTCTAATCTTATCAGATCTATCCAAACATTTAACATCATAAATTATTTTGGTTTGCTTATTTCTTGAATTAGTCAGGCTTCTTGTGATTAATCGATAGAGAAATATCTAAGATCTAAGATATTGGCTCATACCATTATGGAAATGAACAAATCCAAAATCCTGAGGGTAAAACAGTAGTCAGGAGACCCAGAAGAAAACCCAAAATTTTAGTTTGAGGCTGAAGGTTGTCTGTTATAGAACCACACATCAAGTTCAGAGAAAGTCTTCTGAATAGTCAGGGAGGGCAGATGGATGTTATGTCCTTTTCTGGTACTTAATCTATTTAAGTGCTAATGGAACACAAAAACACTCTCACAGAAACACTCTGAATAATGTTCAACAATATATAGGTATCTTTTGATATCAATACTGCCATAAAATTAATATTAACTCTCCCTCAGTTTAGAATTTGATACTTAAATCTATTTCTTAACTTTCATGTGAAAGTCATTGGGTACCCTTCCTGTGCTCAGCAGAAAGATACAATGGCTAACATATATCTCCCATAACATATCTTTAGAAGATAATCATAGCCTCATAACTAACTACCGCACTGACTCTAGTCACAATCATGGCCTGTGACATTCTTTGTCACACATCTGCCTGTATACATGAAGATTCTATCCCAAAATGTTTGTCCTCAATTGACTAATATGTAATGCTACAACCAAATCCCTTTACTTAACATAAATACCTTTCCTCAAATTGATCTTCAGTTTCTTTGTGTAAATGTTCCTTACTTCTCTTTTTCCTTAGTCCCTCTTAGGCAACAACTCTAGCCCTTTTCTACATCTTTGTAATCTATGCCATTCATTCTTAATTGAAGTCATGGTTAACTCAGTTTGGGAGATCTTAATTAATTCTTCAAGCCTTCCTTCAAGCAAGCATCCTACTTGAAGTTTTACATTGCTTAAATTTCTAAGATTTTAATTAGTTCTCCAAGGCTGCCTTTTGAACTTTCCCTTTGACTCTACAACTTCTGCTGCCATTTTTCTCAGATTCCAAGATGCTCTTTATTGTCAAATGTTCTGTTGATAGCGACTGCCCTTGCTCCATGTAGATGAGTTGATGGTTCTGCATAATATGTACCTACTTCTTTTTATAAAATAAACCAACTTCCAGGAGAATATGTTTATTCATACCATTAAATAACACTTTCTTTCCAATACACAATCAAAATTTGAATAAAAAATGTTCTCAGTCAGAGTTTAATTTTCTCATTCTGTTTAGCATATGATCCTAGGGGCAAGATATTGTTCATAACCTATGCTTGCATCATATTAGAAGTTTCCTGTCTCCATCCCTCCTCCACGTATTCCAGTCCCTTATGGTTTATAAGTTTAAAATATAACCTACAGTAGATCATGCTAGGAGATTTACTCCCTTTATAATAAAAGATCAAAATAGATTTGTTTATATTTAGTGATATGTGTGTGTAGTCACATGCATGTGCATTGTGCACATGCTTGCAAGTCAGAGGAGAACTTGTGAGAACAGGTTCCAAGCACTGAATTCAGATTCCTAATTGGGAGCAAGCTCCTCTACAACCTGAGCTACCTCACTGGCCCAGAAGCTTTTCTCTTTCCAGATGCTTATCCCATCATAAAACCCCATAATTTCTTGTAGGCTTGACAGAAATTGTCCTGAGAAGAACTGTGCGGAACACAATATTTAAGATGATACCGTTCCAACTTTGTCCTCTGGTTGTGATGTGTGAATAAATCCTGCACATTAGTTACTGCCCCAACTCATCTTGCTCATCTCCAGAATGCATTTGATGAGACCACTTCCCTCAATCCCAAAGCCTAAACTCCTTCACTACAATGAAGGATGCCACATTGTCTGAGTAAGTAGGGCACATGGCATAGTGACATTGGCTTCACAGAATAAAGTTATCCTCAAAAAGACAGTGACTTGGGTAAAGAAAGTTATGGATAGGATTGTCTTCAACTTCACATTAAGCAGCTGCTGAATCAGAAGGAGAGTTTTCTGAAGGATTACTCTCCTGCAGAATTGAAGATCTCTATTATTGCGGAAAACAAGCATCATATTTTTTCTTTGATATTTAAAAATGCCTATAAGACATTGATATGTTCATATACATTAGCCACTGGGGCTTAATAACTGTTTCTTAAAGGATTTTTTTGTTTTTTTTTAACTGTTTCTTTTCTTGAGATTTTTGATCATATAATTCCCACTTTTCTTTCCTTCACACAATCTTACCCATATGCACCTCCTTGTTCTCTTTCAAATTCATGACCATTTTTTCATGAATTGAACACAAACGTGAGCGCACGCGCGCGCGCACACACACGCACACACACACACACACACACACACACACACATACACACACACACAGTACCTATTCAGTCTGTATAGTGTTACCTGTGAGTAGGCTGAAAATTTAGTATTAGGTAACCAATTTTGTGCTTTGTGAAGGCAATTAGTTTTAAAGACCAGCAACATTTATTAATTTATACAAAGATGGACAAATAAAAGTGGCAAAAATAGTTCATCTAGATCAAATTCATTTTCATCTGTAACTAACACAGTCAGATGGAAATAAAAACATAAACATCATTCTGGGTGAAGTTTGTATTGAAAAAAGTGTTGGAAGCGCGTGGCCCTGAATGACTATTTGTCTGTTGTAGATGGCCTCTGATGTAGTCCTCAGTGATACTGGAACACACTAGAAGATCAATGGGATTCATCAAACATATGTCAGCCCCTTTTCTTCAGTACAGATGGATCTAGAAATTTCACGATAAACAGAAGAATAAAGAAAGATATAGAAAATGTCACTCTCAAGACAGAATGATAAAGAGGCTTTGCCTTGCATTTAGATGGCCCTTCCTCTTCTTTGTTTCTGCTCAGTAGGCTTACACTAGTGAGGTGTGTCTCACCTTCTGGAGGTGCCTACAGGGAAGGGAGAGTGAGGGGTCCTCTAAAAAGCATCCAACAGACACATGATGGAGTTGTGAGTGGAAACCACCTAAACCTGGAGGTCATTGTGGCATGAAATATCATCTCCCCTTTGAAGACTGTGAAGTCACAGATATGTCAGATAAGCCTAAGATTACTGACACTACTAAAATGTACTAGTTCAATAATTTTTATGCTATTTGCTATACATCAGCAGATAACTACTAAGTCTGTCATGAGATATACTGTCATAATAATGGCCCTCTGAAGAGATAGTCTCTCTTGGCACAGGAAAGGAACAACAGAGAATAGTAAGGTTGAAATACTTCTGTTTCTCAAATTCATTATTTAGATAAATATTCCCTGTGTCTCAGAAAACTGTTATTCAGGAAGTAGAACTGTCCAACTTTCTAGGTAGCTTAGGCAGTGTCCTTTGGAGGACTTGATACATCACTTAGCTATGTTCTAGACTTGTTCCCATCTACCAAGTGAAGGACAGTCTTCAAGTTCAAATTTTCCTAGGTTGAGTAATCAGTCTCTAACAGTGTCTCACATGGCTCAAGCCTACTGGCTAGTCTAGAGAATACTGTAAATAGGAAGCCCACCATGACTACATTGCTAAGCACCTACTGATTTCTGTGCTTCTCCAGGGCAACTGTCACACTTTTATGTGCATACTAGAAAGGAGGGAGGAGTCATTGATAGAATGGAAGGTAAGAATTCTCCAACCAGAGCAGAACTTCTTCCTAGCTTATCAGATTCCCAGGCTAGCATAGCTTTTCTTGGAATAAAAGACAGAATTAAGAACTATACATGTCTATGTCTTACTGTCTCTGCACTTTAGATTTCCTTTAATTTCTAATGCAATTAATTTCATGGTGCATGCTGTATTTAGATACAAAATTAATTCTGACCACTTGGGTGGCACTTCCTGACCTCTAGTCAGGCAGAAAGTGCTTAGCAAGACTGCTATTGGAAGAAAAAAATGTATAGAGAGACTTAGGCTTTATTCATTCTCATCCCAAATCACTTCAAACAAGTATACACACCTATGAAGGGCAGAAATATATGATAAAATTACAGCAGATCTGGGAAGTTTAAGTGGATCTAAATGACAAGGTAAGGATTTAAATTAAAAGTCATATTGCAGTTAGGTTCTAGGATGCTCCATCAATGGGCCATGTTATACTAATGCAGGTACCTTAGCAGAGCCCTTAGAAGACACTATTCACCCATATCTTATTTTCATCTTTAACCTTCCTTATTTTAGCATGGCATTTATAGAAACAAACAAAAAGAAAACAAGGAAAGAAGGGAGGGAGGGAAGAAAGTCATCTCTGAATCATGACTTCTACTACCACAGCACTGGGTTGCCTCTTACTTCCTGCTGTATTTGTGGGGCTGCTCAAAATAAGCAGTAGAAAGATTCATTGTAGCCTCTGGATGTTCTCTGGCAGAACTCTATCCCAGAGTCTGGCTGATGCTGCTTATATCTGGTATCACTTTCTGCAGAGATTCAGTTCCTAGTAAAGATTAATGCAGCTAGAACATTTTGCAGAAATAGTAAAATCCCCCTTGCAACTAATTGTGATGTGGACATGGCCTGTCGCCTAGCTGCCTAGCTTGGGAGTTATTCATGGGGCTCCCTAGCATTGCTGCACAAACAATATTGTTTCATATGTAGTTGATCATTCCTACTCAACTTAAAGTGAGCTCAAGACCATGGGAAGCATATGTTTCTATTCAAAGTTGTAAAAAGTTTGCAAGCATGGCAGAATGTGAACATACTCCCTGTCCTAGACTTTTCTCACATGAATAGAGTGAATTCTTGTTTTAAAAAAGTTTGCATTCAAAGATGGTGTTTCAAATCCCATTGAAACATGTCTTTATATAAGGTAATGAACTCATTTAATTATTACACTTTCCACCTATTTATCTATCAATCAATCATCTATCTATCTCTCCATATTAAAAACATATTAAAAACAGCACCTTTCTTTTTCCAGATAAATGACAGTCATTCTAGTAGATACCATAAAGGAATTGATCAGGAAGACTAATATTCCCTTACCCCTTCCATTACCCATTTTTCATAGTCTTATGTCCATATGCAGAGACAGGCTGGTGAAGGTAACAGTTGTCTCTGACCTCAAGGCCACTTTACGTAGACTCACACAAGTGTAACATTCTGCCAGAAATAGTTATATAACAGATTACAACAGTATATGGTTTTGGATTCCTTGGATATTCCATGTCAGCCACTTTGTGTTAACTCTCAGTACTTTTCTCCCATGGACAGTGTTAAACATCTTGGCTCACACACCATATCCACACCAGAACTATGTTGTCTAAACATAATCTGGGTCTTATTGTCTTCTGTTCCCTACAGCCATATAGGCAGAAAAAAAAATTTTAAAAACTTATAGTCCATAGCCAATGGTTTGCTTTTTATGGGTGAAAGGGGGTGTTTCAAGGTTGTAAAGGCATATTAGACTAGAAACTATTTAAGCTCAGGATCCTTATGAAATTGTGCAGCATGTGTTAGAGGACCAGAAGGAATACTGAGGAACACATTTCAAACATCTAGCAGGGCCACATGTTGTCCTTCAGGCTTGATTTCAGCTGACGCTTATTTGGATGTCAGAAACTTTACTTAACAGGATTAGATAAAGCAGCCATTTCATTTGAAACCTTCACAGCTTCCAGTCTTGGAACTAGACTATTTTAAATTTCCACTTTGTTATTAAATACAGTGCTCCCAAGAAAATTTATATTTCAAATGCTGAACCAATCTCTGGAATAAAGTTAAGCGAAGTCATCCTTGAAAATATCAACTTAAAATTTGACTGTGCAGCTGACCTTTGTCTGATGAGTTTTGCCTGGTTAAGATGCTAATGTACCATTCTGAGTCAGGCTAATGGGCTTCACTATCTCCTTCCTTTGTGCCTAAACAGGCTTGTTGGGTCATTGTCAACAGCAGCATAAAGAAATGGGTGACAAAAAGGAGTTCTCTGAGAATAAATCACAGGCAAAAGACTTCAGAAAATTATTAGCAGCACTGACAACCCTGTCAACAGCATTTTCTTTCAAAATGGCTGTAGTCTCATCCATCAAGTAGTAAAGGCTAAATGATGTTCTCTGAGTTTGCTTCTATTTCTAGCATTTTCTTTCCATAGTTGTCTTATTTCTATCTTCTCTTTATTGTTCTACAGCTACAGAGATTAGATAGTACCATTAACTCTTCTTCCATATCAAAGAATCTAGAAGAAAAATGGACAAGGTTAGGATGAGAGTCATTAATTATCAAACATTAATTGCTAAAAGACAAGATTCCTCACCAAAGAAAAGAGTAAGATGAGGGTTAGGGTATAAGTAAGATTGAAATATTAAGAACTTTTAGGGACAGGTGTAGCCAAATGAACATATAGAAAGTCATCTGAAATAGTTCCAGAAATGTAATCAATACTCTCAGTTAGAAGGAAAGCTGGGGATGTAGTTTAGTCAATATAATGATTTCCTAGCATGTTCAACACCTGGATGAGATCTATAGTACCACACAAGACAGGCACTCTTAACACAAGCCTGTAATGCCAACATTCAAGAAGTAGAGGGGGGAGAATCAGGAGCTCAACTAGATAGGTGAGCTCACTAGACAGTAAGTTCCAAGTGAAGCTAGGATACATAAAATTCTGTCTCAAAACAAATAAACAAACAAGAAAATTTTCAGGGCATTTTTTCCGTGGTAACCTGCTGGATTTCATTTGTTTGCTGTTGGTTTATTGCTCTCATAGAAAAGGACATGCTATGAAACTGATAAATCAATCTATGCTGGCATATAGCACATTTTAATCATGGTGTTGGATTTATTGAATATGGGAGGAGAGCAACCTCTAATATCCGTTTCTGTTTATCTTTCCTTTGGAGCATCAAGAATGGAACAGAATCACCCCTGAAAATGGCTTAAGGCAGCATGATATTGACGAAGCATCTTCACTCTTGCTCTTCCGGGAATGAATTGCATATTCCAACATCCTCTAGAAAACACTACCAAGAAACTGATATATTGCAGCCCCATGTCTGTGTACAACATCAGTTCACAGGGAGATGGTCACAAGAGAATTTTCTTCAATGTGGGGAGCACTCCGTGTCTGTGCTATAAAATAAGCAGCCATTCATCAGGTGGAATAAAGCCAGCGCATCTAAAGAAATGAGTTTTAAAACTTTAAATTCGGCCAATTTAAAAGTAAATAGTCGCTAGTGGCTACTGGTTCCCACATGAGACAGGGATAATTTCACTGTGTCACCATTCTTTATCTTCCTAATTTATAGAGACCTTTAAAAATATTCCATCCAAATTAGGAGTCCATCATCGTACTAGCTGATAGGACACATTTAGTATATGACATCATGTGATTGTAATTTCTGTGAAAAGTATCTAACACACACACACACACACACACACACACACACACACACACACACACA
>CAJQZJ010001558.1:4320694-4334940 GCA_907164525.1 Lophiomys imhausi
ACACACACACACACACACACACACACACACACACACACACACACACAGACATATGCACACACCTCTTATTTCTCAGTGTACCAAAATTTGGAGTTTTAGAACTTAATGATGAAGAGATCCATAAATTTCCAAGGACATCTCAGAGAATCTAGGCATCTAAAACTTTTCTTCTGTTCATTGTGACCAAAGCTATTACAGGGGGGACCAACTTTTATTCACCATTGTTTTCTGAAGTAGTTATAAATACTAGCAGGCCATATGGGAAATTGAACTTGTAAGGAAAGCCACTGAAGAAAAAGTGAGAAACAAGATTTTGATATACATATAAAGAGAGTTCACTTTGTGTGCATTGGAGGAAAAACACTGTGGCTATGGGAAGCAGGCATTTGCAAGGGTTGCAAGAGTCTATCTTCTAATCCCAGTTTCTATCAGTCAAGAGGACTGTGATGACACTAATCAAGTTAACAAATTTCTTTAAGTTGCAGATGCTCTATCTGTAACAGATATTTTCCATTAATTAATTTATTTATTCACTTTATATCCTGATTGCAGCCCAACCTCCCTCCTCTCCTCCCAGTCACCCCCTCACACACCCACTCTCTCCCATCTTCCTCTCCCCTGTCCTCAGGGAAGGGAGAGGTCCCCTATGGGTACCAACCTGCCTTGGCACATTAAGTTGCAGCAGAGCTAGGTGTATCCTCTCTCACTGAGGCCAGACAAGGCAGCCCAGTTAGGCCGTCTTGTAAAAGGAGATATTAGTTGGACTTTAAAGGTTGTTGTGAAAATTAAGAAAGATAATATATGCAAATAGCATCAGTGCTTAGAAGGCTTTGGAAGTGTTCATTCCTTTCCATTCTCTTTTTAAGGCCAATATTTTGAAATGTAGAAAATTAATTGAAGCCACGAATGTTCCAGAAAATATCCAGTCAATCATACATTTATTTCTGTAAATTAAGAGTTCAGTGTGACTTTGTTAGGGTGCTCTGTAGGACCAAGGTATTTTCAGGCCCCAGGCAGATGGTCACACAGTCTGAAAAGAAAAAAAAATTTTTTTTTCATAAAATTCTCTTTGGTTGATTCCTTCATTATGATTGGGCAAAATGCCACTTGCAACAGATGGATATGAATTCAGGCAACCAGAGAGGCTGTGTTATACCCCAAATCCTTCCATATGTGGCAGACTCCCTCACCAGGCTGTCAAAACAGCTGCTGTGTGCTCCCTCCACCTGCAGTTATGAGGCTCTGCCAAGTGTCCACACTCAGAGAAGAGCCAGAAGCTAGCTGGTGCTTGCAGGTGGGAAGCCACCCCTATTGCCCTCTAAGTACTAGGGGGCCTTTTTAAGATCTTTCTTTCAAATCTGTGAGGATGAATAAGTTATTTAATCATTCAAACACATCTAGCTTTCCATTTCCATTAACACTGAGCAAACACCAGTGTTAACAGAAAAATAATCAATCAATTCATAAATAGAGACATACTCATATCTGAACTCAACATTTTACTTGTAGTTAAAAATTACTTTAATATCTTGGATCCTTAGTAACTCTTCTTCAAGGGAAAATAAACAGTGCGTGGTGGGACTTTAGCAATGAGTAAAATAATGATAATTTGAAGAAGACACAGATACCTGGGATGTAATATTGGGCACTTCCCTGGCAGCTATAATAAAATACGCTGAGTAAAGCAGCCTAATTAAAAAAAAAAAAAAAGAGTTTATTTTGGCCTCAGAGTGCAGTTCACCTTGGAAGGGAAGTCATAATATAGAAGCTTAAGGAAGCTGATCACATGATATCCACAGTCAGGAAGAGGGAGAATGATGTCCCAAAGCAACTGAATTTCTTCCTTTTATTCAATGTAGGATCCAAGCACAGGGAATGGTGTCACACACTTTTAACATACCTGTTTCTATTTCCATTAATCTAGTCAAGATCATCCTTCACAGGCATTGCCAGAGGCTAAACTAATCAAGATGACCCCTGACAGGTGTTCCTGGGAGCTTGTCTCCGCTATGATTCCAGATAGCGTCAGGTTGACAATCAATAGTAACTATTGCAAGTATGAGAATTTATTTCATTCTTATTAAACATCAAGCATGATTCTAAATGCTCTACAGGTTTTAGAAACCTAATCTTCATATTCAACTAACACATATGTATTTTATAAAGTACATGAGAAAAAAGACAGAGCAAATCCAAATACTTTCCCTCAGATAGCAGTAGTTTATAGAAGTGATGTGAAGAACAAAACCCAGGGATCCACATCTGGACCCTGCATACTAAGTCATTACTGTAGATGCTAAGACAAGAGTAACTCTTTTTATGAGAGAAAAATGAATTCACAGGAAGTCAAGTGTGTTAATGAAACATCCATTGTTGAAAAACAAATGACAGCTATAGGGTCCATGAATGATTTCTACCTGGTACTTCCTGCTTAGGTAAGAAAAATTTGCAGAGGAAGAATAGTTCAAAGTCACTCTGTTTTACAGAATACCAGAAATAGTTTTACAAAAGCCAAAATCATTACAAGCATATTAGAAAGAACCATCATAATTTAAGTAATTTAGAAAATCTAGAAAGAATTGGTTTTCTATTTTAATGCTTGATGGAACAAATTTAGTTAATGTATTTTGCATGCTTAAACTTACATTTGCTACTAATCCCATCTGTATTTATATGTAGTCTTATATACATTTCAGAAATACAGCCTGACCTGATGAAATGGACTTTGTAAAATACAGAAAATATTAACTCCTTGTTGGAATTAGATTTGTCCCACAAGCATATTTAAAATGCTTATTTTTTTCTCCTTTTTTAATGTTTATTTATCACTTTAAGTTACATCTCCATCACAGCCCTCTCCCTCCACCCCCCAGCCCCACCCTCCTACCCTCTCACCCTTCCTTCCCCCAGAATGCACAATTCTTTTTTTTCAGTCCAAAAAATGGTTCTTTCTCTTATAACAATAAATACAGTACAAAACAACTGAAATAAATAGGCCACAATTCTGAGAGTTATATGGCTTAGCATACATTCTCAATATTCAGTCCATATGTATTTGGTCCCTGGCTTTAACATTCCACTATCTAACCATCTCCATGAGTTTAAAGTTCTCTATCTAACTCAGCTTTAATACTAACTTGCATCACAATTTTAAAAACATCTTCTTAGATCCATAATGCCCTCTTGATTCCTAAACAACTAAAATGCTTATTGTTATACTGTTCTCTTCTCAAAGCTGTGACATGGGATCTTACAGAAGCTCTTGACAAGGTGGGGTTTTATTTTGACTCATTGTTTCAAGCAATATCAGTTCATCATGATGGAGAAGCCTATTGGCTAAGGTAGGTCAACCAATAGCAATAGAGCATGTGGGGCATCTTTGCATATCTTGGAGGATCACAAAGCAAAAAGAGCTTGGCAGAAACTGGAAGTCAATATAACTTTCAAGGCTCACACACTGTAACCGAACTTTTAAATTATTATTTATCACTTATTTATTTATTACTAAATTCACTTATAACAAACACCAACAATTTCTTAACTATTAATCCTATAAATTCCTACAACCCCTTTAACCTATCCACTAAACCTATTGATAATCATAACAACCACTTTCATAACCTTTTAGAATGATACAGTCTCTGGGGCAGGTCCTCAGTCGTCAGGAACACAGTCTTTGTTGTAGATTCTTTAACACACTTAGCAGTCCTTCTTCTGGATCTCTCAGATGCAGGTTCGTCAGGGTCGTTGGTTATTGCAGTCTCACCTTAAATAAGGCTTCATGCTTTCTTCTCTGTGGGAGACTCCAGCCGTCTGCAGGCCAACTTACTTCTTTTGAATCAGGAACTCAGCTGCTCTGCCTCAGTCCTTAAAGCCAGGCACCGTTTCCTTTAGGCCACTGTTTGGACAGATCAAACCCCTCTAGGCAAAAGCTGAGCCACAGGGTCCAGTCCTTGGCCTTTTGGTGTCTTGCTCAGGCTTTCTTTGCTCACCAGTTTCTTTCTGCTTCAGGGAGAGAGCTGGCCATCAATGGCCAGCCGTTTTTTCAGCAGGACTCTTGGAGCTCTCTAGCATCAGGGGCCTCTTCTCTTCTCGGCTCCACGCACTGTCCTCAAATAGGAGGAACTCTGTTTCAGCTTAATTTGGGCTCCGCCCACTTAGCAGCTGAAAACAATGTCAGGCCAGATACTTTGTTTCTTCAAGTCTATTGAGTCTTTCCTGTTTTCCAGACTTCAACCTTGTTTTTCAGTCTATTGAGTCTTTCCTGTTTTTGCTGACTTCATGCTGATAATGCTCTTCAGGCCCCTAATTAAGAGACAGTATCAGAAACTCCTATATATTTTCCAAATCTAATTTATCTAACCCCTACATATCCCCCTTCTAGTAAAATAAAAAATAAATCTACATAATATCTACATATACAACGTAAATAAATTGTCTATGTACAATACATAAACTAACTTTACATTTTTATCAATATACATTAAAGCAAGTGTTAAAATAACCTCAAACTTCTCACAATACATAGTTGTATTTACATCTTTTGACAAAAGACATTAAAGCAAACAAAACATTTTAAATTCTTATCAATAAACTTACTTTCTATTACATACAAAACATTTTTAAACTTGCATCAATAAACAGAATCTTAAATTTCTACCAATATAACAAAATAATCTTAAGCTTTTAATAATAAAAGAGACAAAAAAAATAGAATGAGGGAAAAAAGAAAATCCTCAAATCCAATTCACAACACATAACATATATCCATTCAAAAAAACTTCCAACCCATCTTTTGGGAATGGAGTGTAAATATTTTCAGGTACCCTTCAAAAATTGAGATATTGGCCAATTCTAAGGGAAAGTTACCTATTGCTTTTATTGTCCAGTCTCTGTAAGATCGATCATTTTTTGGACTAGCACTTTTAAAAATGATTTGCATGCAAAGTTTTTAAGAAAACAGTGATTGAAGCAGTATGTTAGGTTGAATCTTCTGGCCCATTTGTCTTGTTGTTATTGTCATTCAGTCCTTGGCTCTGAAAATAAATTTTTGCTCTAAATTTGAGCAAATGGAAGGCATAGAACAACTTTGTAAGTCCATTTTAAGGCATAAACTCTGTCCATCCTGGATAAAAGATTGGAATATCATGAACACCATAAAGTTAATAAAATATTCTTACCATGCAAAGACATTCATTTTTCAGCTAATGGGAGGTTCTCCCTGGTCAGATCTAATCTTTATAAGTTTTGTTGGTAACCACATTTTTTCATTCCCTGTAGACACATAGGCATAACCACATCCCCATCTTAAAACCATTGCAGGTTTCCACTCTAAAGTTAACATATCCTTATAATATATTGGTTGATTTAATTCCTCAGTTTTTTGTATAACCCAATGTCTCTCAGCTGCAGTGGTACCCTTTTCCCCAACATTTAGGAAATTCAAAGTTAGCAATGCATTGTGTAATCTATCCCTGGGATTCTTTACACACCCACCTGTTTCTGTTAAATAGACCACAGTCTCCAAGGTTCCACAGCTCCTGAAAAAAGCATCCCCAGGGGCTGGGAAGATGTCTCCGAGGTTAAAAACTTGCACTGCTCTTTCAGAGGACCAGATTTTGGTTCATAGCATATACACTGTGTGGCTTACGACTGCCTGAACATCCATTTCCAGGAGATGACATGCCTACTTCTGGCTTCTGAGGGTGCCAGTATGAATGTGCACATATTTACACAGAGATATGTGCAATAAATAAATAATGAAATAAATCATTAAAATAAATAAAAGTGCCCCAGCTGGCAACCAAGTGTTTTAATATACGAGCCTATGGGAGGACATTTCATTGTCTACTTTTTTTTAACCAAACAAAAACTTTGAATATTCACACAATTAGTAAAAGGGATATTAGGAAAAAAAAAAAAAAAAAGTCAAAGAGATGGTGATACCTCCAGAAGTTTTTTATTGTACAGGATTGATTTAGCTATTCTGGACTTTTTGTTGTTCCATATGAAATTGAGAATAGCTTTTTCCAGGTCTATAAAGAATTGTGTTGGTATTTTGATAGGAAATGCATTGAATCTATATATTGCTTTTGGTAGGATGGCCATTGTTATTATGTTGATCCTACCTATCGATGAGCATGGGAGATCTTTCCATTTTCTAAAGGCCTCTTCAATTTCTTTCTTCAAGGGCTTGAAGTTCTTGTTGTACAGGTCCTTTACTTGCTTGGTTAGAGTTACCCCCAGGTATTTATATTGTTTGTGGCTATTGTGAAGGGGGTTGTTTCCCTTATTTCTTTCTCAGTCCATTTGTTTGTTGTATAAAGAAGTGATTCTGATTTTTTTAAATTAATTTTGCTGAAGGTGTTTATCAGAAGTAAGAGTTCTCTGGTGCAATTTTTGGGGTTGCTTATATATACTATCATATCGTCTGCAAATAGGGATAGTTTGACTTCTTCATTTCCAATTTGTATCCCCTAACAGTATGGTACTGGTATAGAAAAGACCAGTAGATCAATTCAATCAAATTGAAGACCCAGAAATGGACTCACACACCTATGGCCGCCTAATTTTCAACAAAGAAGTCAAAACCACACAGTGGAAAAAGGACAGTATCTTCAACAAATGGTGCTGATCCAAATGGAGTCCACTTGTAAAAGATGGAAATTAGACCCATACTTATCACCTTGTACAAAACTTAAGTCCAAGTGGATCAAAGACCTTAACATAAGGCTGGTCACACTAAATCTACTAGAAGAAAAAGTGGGAAAAACCCTTGAACTCATTGGCACAGGTGACAACTTCCTGAACAGAACACCAACAGCTCAGGACCTAAAACCAACAATCACTAAATGGGACCTCATGAAACTGAAAAGCTTCTGTTAGGCAAAAGACACTGTCATTCGAACAAAACGGCAGCCTACAGACTGGGAAAAAATCTTCACCAACCCCACATCTGACAGAGAGCTAATATCCAAAATCTACAAAGAACTCAAGAAATTAAATGCCAAGAAATCAAATAATCCAATCAAAATATGGGGAACAGAGCTAAATAGAGAATTCATAAAGGAGGAATTCCTAATGGCTGAGAGACACTTGAAAAAATGCTCAGCATCCTTAATCATCAGAGAAATGCAACTCAAGAGGACTCTGAGATTCCATCTCACACCTGTCAGAATGGCTAAGATCAAAATCTCAAATGACAGCACACGCTGGTGAGGGTGTGGAGAAAGGGGAACCCTCCTCCATTGCTGGTGGGAGTGCAGGCTTGTGCAACCACTATGGAGGTCAGTCTGGCGATATCTTAGAAAACTTAGAATAGCTTTGCCTCAGGACCCAGCCATACCACTTCTGGGCATACATCCAAATGACTCCCCACCGAACCATAGGGAAGTTTCCTCATCTATGTTTATAGCAGCCTTATTTCTAATAGCTAGAAACTGGAAACAACCCAGATGTCTCTCAACCAAAGAATGGATTAAAAAACTGTGGTACATCTACACAATGGAATATTACTCAGCTATCAGAAACAATGAAATTATGCAATTTGTAGCAAAATGGATGGAACTAGAGAAGCTCATCCTGAGTGAGCTAACCTAGACTTAGAAGGATGCACATGGCATCTATTCACTTATAGTCTGATTTTAGCCATATAGTACAGAATATCTATACTACAACCAACACACCAAAGGGAACATGGACATAGACCTTTTCTGTTTGTTTGTTTGTTTTTTAGTTTTCTCTCCCTGGCAATGAGACCCTTTTCACTGGTGGTACTGCCTTGTAGGCCCCCAGTGTATGAGGAGGCTCTTGGCCCTCATATGACTTCTGAACTGGGGCGAGGGACTGTTATGTAGGGACACTCCACTCCAGAGGAGTGTGATGGAAGGGTTAGGGGGTAGAGGGTGGGAAGGCGGGGCTGGGAAGGGGGGAAAGAGGACAATATGATGGAGATGCAACCTGAAGCAACAAATAAATAAATTTATTTATAAAAAAAAAGTCAAAGGGGTTGGATGGACAAAGGAGATTCAAAAGAAACATGAGGAGTGGGACCTTTACTTCATGAAATTCTGTCCCCCACATTTTAATTTGGCTCTGAATGCATTCCCATTCCTTGTGTCAATGTCTTCAAACAATACAGAGTCACCTCATAGATGTCCTTCTGTCAGTAAAGCTCATGGTTAGGTGATAAATTCTTCAGGAGAGCAGATCATCAGAAAAGAATTTGGAGCTGAAACCGTGGCTCATGTTTTCATACCTGTTGTGGTAGCTTGAATGAAAATAGCCATATAGGTTCATAGGGAAAATAGCCATATAGGTTCATAGGTTCATAGGGAGTGGCTCCGTTTGAAAGGATTAGGATATGTGGCCTTGCTGGAAGAGGTGAGTTGGGAATGCATTTTGGGATTTCAGAAACCAAAACCAGGCCATGGCTTATTGCCTTCCTGCTGCCTACTGATCTGGATGTAGAACTCTCAGCTACCTCTCCAACTCCATGTCTGCCCATATGCCACCATGATTTCCATCTAAACTGTAAGCAGGCCACCATTAAATAAATGTTTTTCTTTATAAGAGTTGCTAGGTCAAGGTGTCTCTTCACAGCAATAGAACACTAGCTAAGACAACTGCGAGTTGGGAGATTAGCTGACTATTGGACAGTGTGTAAAGTAGGAGCAAATCACATACTACATTTTTTACACTGTTATTTCATGGAATCAATTCAGTAATACTATATATCCAATTTTGAGTAAGCAACAGTTCTATAAACTCATTTAACTTTGAACAAATATTTTTAATATATTGCCTCAGGACCTCTGGAAAAAAAAAACCCAGTAGGGAAATTTTAAGTAAATAAGTGACACAAATTGCATTATATCCCAAATCCATTCCTTTCACTAGATTTTGAACTAGAAGAAGGTTAAAGTCACAGAGGATTCTAGATATGCAGTCGCAATAGAAATGCTTCTTTGGGGTTAGTCCTTTATATACATTTAAAAATATGACGTTCATTTTCCCACTAAAAATAAAAAGCTTCAGGTAGAGCTGCCCTCTCCAGAATCACAGAAGATTTGTGTAGGATGAGGGTCAATCTGGTCAAGAAGAGTACTTTGTAAGGAATTTTCAAATTATATTTAGAGGATGTTTTCTCTATAGCAACAGAATTGAAAAGCATGAATCTCTGTGAACTGACAGCCTTGTTGAGAAAACTGATTTAAGAAAATGAAGGTGTTAAGGAGGGAAAAACAGAAATGAAAAATGAAGATAGGGTCCTTATAGCATTCATCCCATGGTCAAGAACATCTGGTTTGAATGAGCTTTGCTTATATATGAAATGATAGATATCAGTTTTTGTCTAATTCAGTAAGAGTCTCTTCTTCATTGCAACTGCACAATTTCCTAGCTATTAGGATAATGGCTACCTAGAAAAGAAGTATTTTAAGTGCTGTATGGATCCCAGATTTGTTAATGATATGTGGCTGTAGAATAGTTATTAAGACTGCTATCTGTTTTATATAAGAACTTGTTTATTGAGTCCATTATATTTGAATCTTTAGAAGGTTTGGTAGAAATAAGATGTCAGATACTGGACTCTCTTGACCTCTTCTGATGTGATGTGTGTAAACATGGGAAAGCACAAGAAAATGCAACATTAAAAACAAACAAACTGTCCCAGTGTTTTCAGACTGTAGTCAATGATCTCAAGCAACCAATGTTAAGGAAGCATGTACCCATTAAATTGTATATTCCATGTGTATGTACTTAGATCTATAGACACCAAGAAAGAAGAATTATCCAGGCCTGACCTAAGTAGACATTGACTGAGTGTTTCCTGACAGCTGGAGTGTCTTAGTTAGAGTTCAGTTGCTGTGATGAAACACTATGAATTGAGTAGTAAAGAGTTTGTTTCACCTGACAACTTGTCGTCATCATTCAGGGGAGCCAGGGAATGAATTCAAGGTAGGAAATCTGGAAGCAGGAATTGATGCTGAGGCCACAGAGGACTGCTGCTTCTGGGCTCACTCCTCATGGCTTTCTCAGACTGCTTTCTTGTAACTCCTAGGACCATAAGCTCAGGGGTGGCACCACTCAGAGGGAGATGGGCCCTGTAAGTCCACCATCAATCAAGAAAATGCACCTCAGCTTCATCCACATTCCTATCTGGTGGGGACATTTTCTCAATTGAAGTTCTCTCTTCTAAAATGAATCTAGCTTGCATCAAGTTGACATAAATCTGACCAGCACAGGGAGGAAATGCTGCTTCATTGTCACTTACCCTGATGGATTTGGATGCAGTCTGGCCACAGAGAGAGGATAACT
This sequence comes from Lophiomys imhausi, assembly GCA_907164525.1. NCBI lineage: Eukaryota > Metazoa > Chordata > Mammalia > Rodentia > Muridae > Lophiomys > Lophiomys imhausi. The sequence goes on from CAJQZJ010001558.1 coordinate 4,331,012, forward strand.
GCTTGCCTTTCCACTAAAAAAAACATAAGTGAAGCTGAAACCAAGACAGAGAGACGCTCTTAAGCCAAGAGCCTAATAGTGCCCAAAAACTTTTCTCTTGTTTGTAGTATTTCCATTAGCTAGCCAGCACTGCTCTAGGAACCATACATTGAGCATCTTAGTAGGTGATACTAGTGCAGCACAGGACACAATGTCTCCAGTCCAGGAGGCAGAATGCATAGTGGCTGCATTGGCTTAAGAATAATCTCATTGAGATGATGTAAGAGGTGATATGCACTGTTAGAATCACCTGAGACCTTCTACTCCTTCATGATTTTCAATGAGATCCTACTCCAGGGAAACATGAAAAAGCTTCTGTGTGTTCTAGAAGGATGACCATTGCAAGTTACTTCTATTAAAAGTTACTCCATTAAAAGAATCTGGGAAAGGGGAAAACCACTGTCTTCAGTTGTGTGTACACTAATGAGCTCACCAGACTCCAGCAGGCATGGTCACCGTCATGTGAGTGTAAGCTCATGGTCACAGGGACAGTGCTGGTTAATCCCAGTGAGTTGCAAAACAGAACAAATAGTCATGAAGGTAAGAAAATGAAAGAAAGATTTTAGGGAACGGAGATGGGAGTTGATGAGGTGATAAGGAAGTGGGGCCAAGAGTGGGAAGTATATATTGTGTACATGTCCAAACTTGTCTAAAAGTAAAATTTAATTAATGCAAACTTGTCTAAAGGCTAAATTTAATTAATTAATTTAAAACACACACACACACATGCAGAAATAGACAAAGTGAGCCAGAGAGAGAGAGAGAGAGTGATGATTTAACCCAAGCAGAATCCAGATTCCTGAAATATATATTTATAATTTAAAAGTGCAGTTGATGTTACAAAGGAAAGAATATTCACTATGAAAATCTGTGTTAGTGGGCTCAAAGGTAAAAAGTGTCACCAAAAGTAAGCCATAAATACAAATTAATGGAGGTGATAAGAGGAAAGCCTGTGTATTCAGTGCACTTGAGACACTCTGATGGAAGGAACATATTACAAGACAGTAAAACAATTACAAGAGAGTAACTTGGAGTTAATGGCTGCTGGGGAGGAAGAGCTGGTTTTCTTCCCCTCACAGGCTACCCAAACTTTACATAAACATACATACAGGTAGACTTAGCTTAAAATTCAAAGATTTCATGTAGTTGGGAAAGAAAAGTTGGAGGGTTAATAAGGGAGACATTGAAGAGGAGGAAATGAGGAGAGGACTTGATCAAAACAAATTACATGCATGTATGAACTTCTCAGACCATTTAAAATAGAAACAAATACATACAGCTGCAAGCATATACATATAAACCAAGACAGAAAAACACACACAAGGACACATAATTGTATATGTATGTCACCTCACTGTGTCCTTTCTATATCAAAGAAGAATTTCTGTCTAGTCTATTTGATGTATAATATAGGTGTTTATGTAACTTCAATCCAAACTATTGTTCTAACTTCAAAGTGTTTATCTTCACTACCTTTTATTTTTCATTTTAATTAGTCCATGCTTCCCATAAGAACCATATATTTATAAAACCCCCAATATCAAGCACGAGAAATCATCCAAGGTATTGATCAAGTAATTTCAAGAGACTCCCAAAACAATATAGGCCATTGCTGCTACACTTGCTTGCTTATCAAAGGTTAAAGGTAAGTCCTTATTGCTGAAGACACAAAGACACAATGCACTTCTGACAATCCAAAAGATTCCAGCTGGATCTGACTTGAAAGTCTCCCTCCTGAGGGTCAGCTTTTATAATACTAAAAATAATATAAAGATTGCAAGGTAAGAAATAATTCAATAGTCCTGTTCAACTGTGAAGTCTATGAACTGCAACCATGACCAGCATGACAAAGCATCCCTAACGGTCCACCAGTGGCACTCATATCTTGATGGTAGGTATCAGCTGTCTAAATGGACTTCAGGTCCTCTCAACAGGAGGGAAATCATGACTAGATATGGAAACCTATCCAACTTCCCAGGACTGGTAAAGACACTGACCTTAGAGAAGCTTCTACTGCCATATCATAATCCCAAACTACATTGTATATATATCTATTCTTATGCCCACAGATACCTGTAGCTCTCGCCACACATCAAAGATTTTCTTTTAGCAAACAGCAAGTGTCAAAGAAACACACAACTGGCAATAAATACTGAGAAAAACTGATCTCAGGGTGTAATGGACAAATCGACATCCCAGCACCTGCAATTAAAGCACTGGGAACATCTCAGAAGAGGGGAGCATAAAATTGGTAAGAGCCAAATGCAGAACGTTTGCTGGGAGATTTTCACTTTTTGACATGACAGGAAGGCTACCCCCGTGATACATCAACAGCGTATCTGCCTAAACAGGACCTAAACAATGACAACACCAATAGACATGCTATCCTAGAAAGGGAAAATGTCACAGAGCCCCTTTCCTAGACAAAGAACTACGGATAACTGAAGAATGCTGAGAGAGAAAGAAATAATGTTGCCAAGATTAGCCTCCTCTTTATCCAATTCCAAGTGATCAGCCCTTAAATCATATACATAAAGCAACAGTAAATATACTCAAACACTGTGTTTATATATCTATGCTCATATATACATATATGTAACAATAACCAAAGAAAAAGAAACCCATGAGTTTGTGAGGGACTGAGTGGGATCAACAAGAAATTGAATTAGAAGGAGCAAAGGGAAAGAGGGAATGGTATAATTATGTTTTAATATTTATAAATTATTCAGAATTGAGAAAATAGGATGAAGAACTTGTAAAAGGAAAAAGATATCAGCAAGCCATCTATATTTAAAACAAACATAGAAGAGATATTTAGACAAACAATGATATGTCTATAATCACTTATATTTAAGGAACTACAAACTAGACTAGCAGAGAAGCATCATTTACCCATGATACTCACCAACAATTTAAAAAGACTATAGCAATACATTCTATGGGCAAGGCTGTGACAAAAGGCATAATTCCTTGTGAGGATCTGAAGTGCACAATCCTTTTTAGTGGGAAACATGGCAATGCACAATAAATTTACTCGTGTCTTAGTATTTCATTTCTCAAAAGCAATCCTGAAGCTATACCTCAGCATTATGACAGCACATAAACAGAAGCTCATTTATTTCAGCATTTCTCATAAATGAAAACATATGGAAACAGCTTAAATGCCTATAGGAAAACAAGCTTTGTTAAGTAAAGTAAGGTCTCCACACAAGAACTATGCAGCTGTGTAAATAATGAGAATGAGATCCACGTAATTTTCAGCATATGCTGGGAAGAAAAAAAGCAAAGCACAAAGGAGTGTCTGTTGCATATGATTTTAATGTAAAAAAAAAAGAGGCATGATAAGGTGCTGATATAGTTGCTTATTTCTATAAAGATAAATACGGTCCAGATAAACAACAAACTGAAACTATTATTTACCCAGTGGAGTAGTTAATCTTGTGAGAGAATGGGGAATTGAATGAGAAATATATGGGTGTGAAAGGAATAGAATACGCCTGTTTATGTTTGTGTAGTGTCCTTATTCTTAATAGTACAGTAATGCTTCATAAAGCCATTGCATATCTTAAATATAAACACAAGCAGGATGTAGACTATACAGGATGCCTTGCATCCTACATGCCCTTAAAAATCTAAAAGAACAAAAACCAAAACAAACAATCAAACAAACAAAAAACAACAACAATAACAACAACAAAAACCCCAAAACCAAAAACCTGTGCTTGGCCCATCACCAGACCAATAAATAAAATGCTAGATAGATCTCAAAAAGTAATTTGTTACAACCAAAGGCTTAACAGTATTGTGGATGAAAATACAAACACAAGTTTTTCCTTTTGGCTTTGTGTGTGTGTGTGTGTGTGTGTGTGTGTGTGTGTGTGTGTGTGTGT
>CAJQZJ010001558.1:4334950-4452878 GCA_907164525.1 Lophiomys imhausi
TGTGTGTGTGTGTGTGTGTGTGTGTGTGTGTGTGTGTGTGTGTGTGTGTGTGATAATTTCAAGCTCGGATGGGATTACAGAGTCAAAAATCTAAAATGTCAGACAAGAGTTCAGAAATTTATTATCCAACATTATGACCACGATATTTAATATTCATTGTAGACCTTATCAACTTTAAAATCACCTGAGAAACTGAATACAACTGGGTTATGCCTGTGAGAGCATTCCAGTAGGGATTAACTAAGGAAAGAGGATGTATCCTGAATGAGCACATCTCCATCTCCTGGATAAGGCGCTCAAACAAGATAAAGGAGGAAACAAAACAAGCCTGGAGTGCTATATACTGACTTCCATGACAGGCTAAGACTCAAAACATTAGGCCAAGACAAAATATACCCTTTTTCCCTTAAATTGTTACTGTCAAGGATTTACAGAAGCACAAAAGTGACCACTACAGGAATTTATTTTTGAAAACTGATGGGTTAATTTTAATCTTTTCATGACATGTAAGGAGTCAGCAACATCTGTTAAGTGGCTTTATTTTAACAATCCTATGATTTCCCACCCCTTCCCTCCTTCTATTTCTCCTCAATGTCTAACTACTCACATTAACAAGTTCCTTTAGTTTCTAGTTTATTGTGACTATATGTATTTTTATATTTTAATAGAAATAAGTAGTTTCATTTCAATACACATATATTTCAAAATTGTATATTGTATATATTATTCACAGTTCTGTCAAATAGTTTACATTTCTAAATACTACATTCCGTATGATATTATAATGAAACTCATTCAGCAATGAGAAAACATGCACTTAAACAAAAGAAACCCAACGTGGATAATTTATACACAGAACATAGGGGATGACCAGGAGACAGAAAGCTGGTGATGACTGACAGAATAATAAAATAAAGGAAGGAAATGAAGAAATTACGCCAGGATAGAAGTCAGAACAAAACTATGAAGTACCAAGGTCTAACGTTACTGGAGAAAGCTAGGTAAGAGATGAAGATGGGACACACCAAGAACATAGAGAAAAATAAGCAATAGATTAAGATTGTAAATATTTAAAATAAGGAAAAGGCTACACAAGATGGTAGCCTGGCTCCTTTTATAAACAAACAAAAACAAAACCCACTATGGAACCAAGTTATTTCATACAATTTAAAGTAAATTCTAAATGCCCTGATGAAAGATTTAACTCTACATATAGATTGCATGATATAGGTTATTTATTCAAAGGGTAAATGATATTAAAATATATCACCAAAATAGGTCATTCAATCAAACTGGGGGGGGGGGTCATATGTCAGGCTTAGAAGGTTAATGGAGTTTCTGAAAAAACTGCCACCAAGTCTTAACAACAGTGTTTAACTAGAGAAGATCTGCTTGGAGGTGACAAGATACTTCTTTAATTATAGGTCAATAGGAGACTTGATATCTCCACCCATTACACACGAATAGACATTGTTCTACTGTAAATTCTTCCACTGTCATAACAATTCTCTTACCAGGTTGAGAGTCAACCATTTATCTGATCTCAATTTGTGCACAACTCAGATATGATGTATTTATAATAGCTTTTTTATGCTGTTCATCACAAAACACATAGCTCAGTATGTTGTATGTTTCACTTTAACTTATATATTAATTCAAACTATTTATTACTTTTGGAGTTTTGAGCACTACTATAAATAGTAAAGCTCACAGTGAGAGTGTTCTAAGGAAGATAATAATTTGTTCAAGCTTATTAAGCTAAAAATCTACTTATTTCAGAGTCATTCACAAAGTTATAAGCTTCACTGTTATCCATCGTATGATTTAGGCCAATTTGGAGGAGAGTGTTATTAGTATCTAATTTAATTCATAAAAACCTTCTTCTCCACATGAATTGCCTAATATCAGGCATGCATGCCTCACATATGATGTTAACGTGAATTCACAAAAGGGAAAGACTGATGGATCTTAATCAATTACATCAAGATCCGAATATCTAGGTATAAAGTTAATTGAGTCTTCACATGAAAACCAATATTAATTTTCACTTAAAAGTTGACTGCCTTAACGTGATGATGCACTTAATGGGCTAGTCAGTGAAAATATCAACAAAACTGGTCTGATGAATTTAATTTCTAGAGAGCTGTATTAAAAAATAAAAACAGCAATTTTGGATCAAAAATGTTTTTTTTTCCAATTTTCCAATGTTTTCATAGAAACATTTGCATCATGCACATTCATCATGCATTTTGATAGCATGATTCTTTAGTCTTTTGAACATTAGCCTTCTTCTATATTCTTTGCCCAGTGGTGCTATGTGGGAGCTGTCTTCTAGCATTGCTTGTCATTGTGTGTTTTCAAAGGAATTATCTGGAAATTTTTAGTGTTACCATAAGGCAGATTGCTATTCATAGATGAAAGGGTAAATACTTTAGAATTATTTTTTCTTATTTATCCTGAAAACTAAGTCCCATGCTAATTGGCTTTCTTATTGAAACAAAGTTGAGTGACCTGCCTTGATTCAGGCAAGTTTCTCTTATTGTCTTCATCATGAACGCTGACAAGCTTTCGATTTTCATTTTCAAACAAACCAATGTTTTGAGACCCCTACCCCCTCTCCCACCTATCCTATTCATCCAGTGTGGGGGGCTCCCACGTATCACCCTCCCTCAGTTCATCAGTCACATGTAGGCTAAGGGCTTCCTCTTGCTCTGGGGCCTGACTTGGCAGCTCCATAAGGGTAAAGTGTCCCACTTACACGTGACAAATACCATGTCTGAGACCGCCCCACACCTACTTGTTAAGGGATCTGTGTGAGGACCAAGTTGCCTATCCTCTGAATTTGTATGGGGGGGGGATCTACGTCAAATCTAAGCTTTTTTCTTCTTATTTTACTTAGTGTTTCAGTCACGGTGAGTCTAGAGTTAATAAAATATAACAAGATCTGAGCATCTATTTTCAAACAGAAGATATTTACCACAAAGAGAGGGGAAACCCTCCTTTTCATCAAAGCATCTTTCTTTTAGAAACTTCTTTGAAAATGTCACATATGAATCTTGATCATATCTGTTCTCCCCATTCCTGCTTGATCAACTCATCTCTTTCTCAACTTCATTCCTTCTTTATTTTTAAATATCCCTCTGAGTCCACTAAGTGCTGCCCGTGTGCACCTGGGCTGGATTCAACTACTACATCTTGGGAAACCTCCCAATTGCCATCCTCCTCAGAGAAAAGTGACTCTCCCCTCAACAGATATCAACTGCCAATAGCTCTTTAGCTAACAGATGAGTATAAAAAGTCTCTTCCTCTCGGTACTGAGATTTTTAAGTAGCTTCACTTTGTGCAGATAACCACAGCTGCTATGAATTCATTTATGCAAAACCCACATCATGCCCAGACGCCAGCAGTCCCCAGCATTTGTTACCTCATTTTACACCCTTTCTGTACCCTCTTCTGTGATATATCTTGGGGTGGCAGTGAAGGTGGCAGGCTTGATATAGATGCCTTCACCTTGACTGAGAACTGAAACACTTATTCTCTGCATTTTAAACAGTCTCTTCATTACCAACAAGATGCTTTTCTGACCAAGGTTAAAAATAACACAAGTGTGCAAATATAAACATAAATGTGAGACAGTTTGAGAGTGTGACCAGTTAAAAAACCATCAATTCTTTTTTCCTAGGGACAAAGATTTCGCTAATCATGGTTTTGACCATATTTACAGAACAGGAATAACTTTTAAATTGTTTTTATTTGCAAGTATATTTTGAAAGTAGAGAATCTTACTTCATGGTTCCATGAGCTATGAATTTGGACATGTGTGTTATCGTTGAAGCTATGCCAAGTGACTTAAGAGAGTTATGGTTCGATCTCATATCCATCTTCAACTTTTGTGTTAAGCGTGTAATGAATGAGCTGTTCCATATAAGGCCCACTTCAAACCCTGAGAAGACTGACAGCCTTCACAGAGAGCTTGACTCTGTTCCATGGACAGATTGCATGCTTCTACAACAACTTAAAAATCAAGGTTCAGGATTTTTCTGTATTTCAAAGAAATTCAACTCTACCTATGGAAATGGAATAATAGTGTGACTAATATTTAAATAATATTTATTATTTTGCTTTTATGTGAAATGGGTTGAAAATACTATGAAAATACATACAGAACCTAAATTTTTAACTTCTGTCTTATGATATCCTAAAACTATAGCACAAGCCCCTCTCATCCAGATAAAGAAGAAATAATTCAAGCAGCCTTGATATGAGCAATATCTCTCATTTTAGCAATATTTTAATATAAGTGCATGATGGGGTTGCCCTCGACAGAACAATTACATCTCGTAGTCTAAGCTCATATGTTTTCCCTAATTCAGCAACCCCAAATATATCTTCTTAAAGGGAAAATGTCTAGAATGATAAGGACACATTTGGTAATAAACATTACTGAGTACATTCTCCTCATATAGTGTCCTAAGATCCATGTGATAGTGACAGTGAAGAAATAGAAGACAAGACAGTATAAATAAGGCACAGGAAAGAGGGACATTGAATGAGTGAAGTGATTATAAAATTCTCTACTACACTTGGCTTCAAGTTAAGATGAGCATTCACTTTCACTGAAGCCTAAGGACACACCTGCACTCTTTTTCCAAATAATTCTGATGTGAATTCTCATTTCTTATAATAATTATAATAACTTAAATCTCTTTGGCAACAATGTCACAACATATTGCAAACTGTCTTTTTTGTTTTTGTTTTTATTTTTGTTTTTTTTTAAAGATAGACAAAAACTTTTATTTAATGACCAGATACTAATCTGATACAGTCCTTAGTACAAAAAAGGGGGTTATAAACCAGCTTATAATAAGTACGTAATTTTCTAAAATTCAAAGATAAAATTTTCAGAAAAAAAGCTATATACATCTATTGCTTTCTGCCTTGATGACCCTCAGACTTTGTCAGTAAGGAGCGCCACTGTAACAGTGTAGAGATTTTTATGTGAGAGAACCTCACAGGGCAATGTAGTCATTACTGATGACTAAAACAATACATCTGCTAGGATCAACTCTTCTCTATGCCATTTCCTCTGTGCCGCTCCTTCAATCCTTTCAACATTATCTCCCCTCCCAAGCACCCTTAAGCCTCTCATTGCTCCCAAGCTCTGATTTCAGGTAGGAAAAGGCAATGAGGAGAAGCATAGTAATATGGCTCTAAAGGATACCAGCATTTTCACTACCAGCACCCTCTCGGCTCATTCGTGTGTGTGTGTGTGTGTGTATGTGTGTGTGTGTGTGTGTGTGTGTGTGTGTGTGTGTGTAACTGTTATTTGATAATTCAAGTTACATCTCAGTCTCAGCCCCCTCCTTCCTCTCCTGAACCCAGGCTCCCACTCTCTACTCCCTCTCCCATCTAGCCTTCTCTTCCAGTGTGTCCCCTCCTCATATCAGCCTCCCTCAGTTCATCAGTCACATGAGGGTTAAGAGCTTCCTCTTGATCTGGGGACTGACATAGCAACTCAGCTAAGGGAAAGTGTCCCACTAATACTTGATAAAGTCCATCCTATCACTGATACTGCCTCCCCTTTGCTAAGGTATTAGTATGATGACAAAGTTGCCTCTCATCTATATTTGAGTAGGGGAGTCTAGGTCTAGTCTCAGCTTTCTTCTTACTTTGGTTAGCGTTTCAGTATCTGTAAGCCTCTAGGGCCCTAGATTGGTTGGTTCTGTTGGTCTTCATGTGTTGTTCTTGTCCCCTTGTGGTCTCTCTATTCCTCCTCCCTCTCTTAAACAGGACTCCATGAGCTCCACATAATGTTTGACTGTGTGTCTCAACCTTTGCTTTGTTCTGCTGCTGCATGGCATTTCTCATAGGATAGTTATGCTAGATTTCTGTTTCTTTGGGTCTGTGGGTTGTAGGATCATTATCCTGTACTATACGTCTAAAATCCAGTTATAAGTGTGTACATGCATGCGTATCTTTCTGAGTCTGGGTTAGCTCACTCAGGATGAACTTTTCTAGTTCCATCCATTTGGCTGCAAATTGCATGATTTCCTTGTTTCTGATAGCTGAATAGTATTCCTTTGTGTAAATATACCACAAGGCCATTTTTTGTTTTCTTAACCCATTCTTCAGTGACCCTCGAACTCATTGGCACAGGTGACAACTTCCTGAACAGAACACCAACAGCTCAGGACCTGAGATCAACAATCAATAAATGGGACCTCATGAAACTGAAAAGTTTCTGTAAAGCAAAGGATACTGTCATTCGAACAAAATGGCAACCAACAGACTGGGAGAAAATCTTCACCAACCCCACATCTGATAGAGGGCTATTATCTAAAATCTACAAAGAACTCAAGAAACTAAATGCCAAGAAACCAAATAATCCAATCAAAAAATGGGAGATGGAGCTAAATAGAGAATTCACAAAGGAGGAATCCCTAAGGGCTGAGAGACACCTGAAGAAATGTTCAACATCCTTAATCATCAGAGAAATGCAACTCAAGACGACCCTGAGATTCCACCTAACACCTGTTAGAATGGCTAAAATAAAGAGCTCAAATGATAGCGCATGCTGGTGAGGGTGTGGAGAAAGGGGTACCCTACTCCATTGCTGGTGGGAGTGCAGGCTTGTGCAACCATTCTTCAGTTGAAAAACATCTAGGTTGTTTCTAGTTTCTAGCTACTAGAAATAAAGCTGCTAAGAATATAGCTGAGCTGATGTCCTTGAAGTTTGGTGAAGATACTTTTGGATATATGCCCAGGAGTGATATGGCTGGGTCTTGAGGTAGAACTATTCCATTTTCTGAGATATTCCAAGACTGATTTCCAAAGTGGTTGAACAAGTTTGCACTCCCACCAGAAATGGAGGAGTGTTCCCCTTTCTACACATCCTTGCCAGCATGTGCTGTCACTTTAAATCTTAGCCATTCTGATGGGTGTGAGATAGAATCTGAGTCGTTTTGAGTTGCATTTCCCTTATGACTAAAGATTTTGAGCATTTCTTCATGTCTCTCAGTCTTTAGAGATTCCTCTTTTGTGAATTCTCAGTTTAGTTCTGAACCCCTTTTTTATTGGATTATTTGGTTTCTTGGTGTTTAATTTCTTGAGTTCTTTGTAAATTTTGGATATTAACCTTCTCTTGGATGTGGGGTTAGTGAATATCTTTTCCCAATCTGTAGGCTGCCATTTTGTTCTAATGACAGCGTCCTTTGCCTTACAGAAGCTTTTCAGTTTCATAAGGTCTCATTTATTTACTGTTGGTCTTAGAGCCTGAGCTATTGGTGTTCTGTTCAGGAAGTTGTCACCTGTGCAATGAGTTTGAGACTTTTCCCCACTTTCTCTTCTATTAGATTTAGTGTGTCTAGAATTATGTTTGGGTATTTGATCCACTTGGACTTAACTTTTTTGCAAGGTGATAAACAAGGATCTATTTGCATCCTTCTGCATATTGACATCCAGGTAGAACAGCACCATTTGTTGAAGATGCTTTCCTTTTCCATTGTATGGTTTTAGCTTCTTTGTCAAAAATTAAGTGACCATAGGTGTGTAGGCTTATTTCTGGGTCACTGATTTGGTTCCATTGATTCAGTGGTCTGTTTCTATGCCAGTCCCATGCTGTTTTTATTTACTATTGTTCTGTAGTATAGTTTGAAGTCAGGGATGAAAATACATATTCATACACAGTTTAGGCACCTACACAACAAGTTGCTTACATGTTAGCAAAAGTGCATTCTTCATGCAAACATATTGTTGACATTTCATTGGTTTGTTTTTGTCATTTCTAGGCATATAGTAGCAGACAGGTGCTGTGAAAGGCAAATGGGAATAATGATGAAACTTACCTGGGAATAGAAGAAAGAGTTATGGGAAGAGAGATAAATTATACAAGTAATGGTTGAAAAGAGGCTTCTTGGACACACCAAATTTACCTTCTTGTGTCTTATATGGAGTCATATTAGACACATTCTGAAAGATTTAGATTAATGGAAAAGCTATGAAGTAGATAATATGACCTGAACAAATTTTAGAGAACAAAATAAATTTTAGAGTAAGAAAACCATATTTTCTCATAAAATTGCAAATTCTAAAGTTATTTTCTAAAATTCTGGTATAAGTTTGTGTATGCATATGTATGTGATATGCACATATGTATGTGGACTCACTTGTGTACATATGAACATGGAGGCCAAAGGTTCATATCAAATAACTGTCTGCTCTATCACTTTCTGAGAGGTAGGTCTCTCACTGGAATCTTAGGTCTCAGAATCAATGTGCTAGTCACTTTTACTTCAACTTGATACAAGCTAGAGTCATCTGAGAGAAGGAAACCTTGATTGAGAAAATGCCTCCATAAGATCAGGCTGTAACCAACCTGTGTAACATTTCTTAATTAGCGGTTGATGAAGAAGGACCCAACCATTGAGGGTGCTGTTATCCCTGGGCTGGTGTCCTGGGTTCTAAAAGAAAAAAGAGTGACGGATCCAAGATGGCAGCGGCCCTCGTGGATGTATTTTAATCTCGGGGAAAACAGTCACAAAACGGTTAAGTGTTATAAGATGCCGTACAAACAAATCTGAGAGACTCAACCCCCCTGGGTCTCACCCAACTCCCAGGGACCACTAAAAGTCCCTGGGCAGAATGCTCCCTCCCACTCTCGGACACGCAAGGAAGCCACTGAATCCGGGAATCGGGATCCCCCCCTCCCCACCAGGAGAGACACGCCAGGTAAATTCCAATCTAATACCCAGCAGGCAGATTCAGACCCTACACAGGGATACTCTCCAGCCTGCTGAACCCCCCAGGTCTCACACAGACGATCTGGCTATCTGGCGAAGGGTTGCGGACCCATGGAGGTGTGTGCGGCTCGGCTGCAGAGTACCCGTCAGGCTGCAGATTAAGATCCACTGCCGTGTATGGGAACTTGGTTGACCATGACGTCACTTGCCACTTTCCAGCCTGGGCCTGGGAGCGGCAAGGCTATCAGAGGTGAAAGCAGATTTACCCACCACAGGATCCAACCCTAGGCAAACTGTGAGTTATTTACAATTTTTATCGTACTTTTTTGCTAGTATTGGCCCTTTCGATGGGGAACGAGAGCACACATGTATATAGCTCCACCCCCTGGATTAGTTAGGTCTCCACCTAGGAGGCGGGGCTGAATGACTCACCTTACAGGGGTGGAGTCAGGCAATTCAACTGCTACAACAAAGCGCCCCTTTGGACCCAAGTCCAGAAGACAGCTAAAAACTTCCAAATGCTAAAGGCCCCAGACCAAAAAAAAAATCAGAGCAAAAAGATTCCAACAAAAGAAAGCAATGCTATTTCATCTAGCCTGGACCACCTCACCACAGCTGAAACACATGAAAATGATGAAAATTCTACATTATGGAAAGTGATAGAGTCCCTTCAAGAAAAACTTAAATCTGTGAAGGAATTCAAAGAAGCCACAATTGCACAAATGAAAGCAATGGATAACACCATTAGAGAACTCCAAAACAAGGGGGCTCAACTTGAACAAGAAAAATAGAGGGCAATGGAAGACTTCCAGGCAAAGACAAGCAAATTGGAGCAGGAAATGTGCAAGACAAATAAAATCACTCAAGACATGAAAATGGAAATGGGAACAATAAAGAAAACACAGTCAGAGTTAAAAGTGGAAATGGAGAGCCAAGGGAAGAGAGCAGGAACTATGGATTTGAGTACCAAAAATAGGATTCAAGAGATGGAAGACAGGATCTCAGGCATGAAAGATTCTATGGAAGAAATCAATGCAACATCCAAAGAAAATGAGAAAGCTAAAAAATCTCTCACCCACAACATCCAAGAAATCAAGGACTCAATGAAAAGACAGAACCTAAGAATTATAGGCATAGAGGAAAGAGAAGACTCCCGACTCCATGGTCCAGGAAATATCTTCAACAAAATCATAGAAGAAAACTTCCTAAACCTAAAGAAAGAGATGCCACTAAAAATTCAAGGGGCTTACAGAACACCAAATAGATTAGATCAGAAAAGAAACTCCTTTTGCCACATAATAATTGAAACTCCAAATGTAGAGAACAAAGAAAGGATATTAAAAGCTGTAAGAGAAAAAGGCCAAGTCATATACAATGGCAGACCCATCAGAATCACACCTGACTTCTCCTCATCTCCTCAGAAACTTTAAAAACTAGAAGGGCCTGGACAGATGTTTTACAAGCCCTGAGAAAACATAGGTGCCCAGCCAGACTACCATACCCAGAAAAACTCTCTATCAACATAGATAGAGAAAACAAGATATTCCATGACCAAATCAAATTTAAACAATATCTACCCACAAACCCAGCCCTACAGAAGATCCTAGAAGGAAAATTCCAACCCAGAGAAGATAACGACACCCAAGAAAACAGAGGAAATAGAAATCTCCACAGCAACTAAACAAAAAGAAACACAAGATGACCAGCTACACCAAAATAATGGGAAATAACAACCCTTGGTCATAAATATCCATCAACATCAATGGACTCAACTCGCCAATAAAAAGACACAGACTTACAGATTGGATCCATAAACAAGACCCATCTTTTTGTTGCATACAAGAAACACATCTCACTATTAAAGATGAACACTATCTTAGAGTAAAGGCTGGGGGAAGGTTTTCCAAGCAAATGGACCCAGGAAACACTGGAGTAGCCACCCTAATATCAAAAAAATAAACTTCCAATTGAAGTTAATAAAAAAAGACAGAGACGGGCATTACATACTTGTTAAAGGAAATATTCATCAAGATGACATCTCAATATTGAACATCTATGCCCCAAATACAAAGGCACCTACATTTATTAAAGAAACGCTTCTAAAACAAAAATCGCACATCGATCCAAACACTTTAGTAGTGGGAGACTTCAACACCCCACTCAAAACTATGGACAGATAATCCAGACAGAAGCCAAACAGAAAAATAATGAGTCTAACAGAGAGATCATGAACCAAATGGACCTAACAAATATCTACAGAACGTTTCACCCAAACACAAAAGAATACACCTTCTCAGCATCTCATGGAACCTTCTCCAAAATGGACCATATAGTTGGACACAAAGATAGCCTCAGCAGATAAAAGAAAATTGAAATAACCCCTTGTATCTTATCAGACCACCATGGAATAAAGCTGGACTTCAACAAAAAGCACACATACACATGGAAATTGAACAACTCTTTACTAGATGACCACTGGGTCAGGGAAGAAATAAAGAAGAAAATCAAAAACTCCTTAAAATCCAAATGAAAATGAAGACACAACATACCTAAACCTATGGGACACAATGAAAGCTGTGCTAGAGGAAAGTTCATAGCACTAAGTGCCTTCAAAAAGAAAATTGTGACAGCTCATATTAGCGAATTAACAGCTAACTGGGTGAACTGGAAAAAAAAGAAGAAAACACTCCCAAGAGGAGCACATCAAAACTATTATACACCATGATCAAGTGGGCTTTATCCCAGGAATGCAGGGATGGTTCAACATACGAAAGTCTATTAATGTAATTCACCATATAAACAAGAGGAAAGAAAAAAAAAACACATGATAATCTTGCTAGCTGCAGAAAAAGCATTTGACAAAATCCAACACCCCTTCATGCTAAAAGTTCTGGAGAGAATGGGCATACAAGACCATACTGAGAAATAAAAAAGGCAATATACAGCAAGCCAGTGGCCAACATCAAATTAAATGGAGAGAAACTTGAAGCATTTCCTCTAAACTCAGGGATAAGACAAGGATGTCCACTTTCACCATATCTCTTCAACATAGTACTTGAAGTTCTTGCTAGAGCAATAAGACAACTAAAGGAGACCAAGTGGATAAATATTGGAAACGGAGAAGTCAAATTATCCCTATTTGCAGATGATATGATAGTATACATAAATGATCCCAAAAGTTCCACCAGAGAACTCTTACAGCTGATAAACACCTTCAGCAAGGTGGCTGGATACAAAATTAATTCGAAAAAATCAGAAGCCCTTCTTTATACAACAAACAAATGGGCTGAGAAAGAAATAAGGGAAACAACCCCCTTCACAATAGCCACAAACAATATAAAATGCCTGGGGTAACTCTAACCAAGCAAGTAAAGGACCTGTACAACAAGACCTTCAAGCCCTTAAAGAAAGAAATGGAAGAGGCCTTTAGAAGATGGAAAGATCTCCCGTGCTCACGGATAGGTAGGATCAACATAATCAAAATGGCTATTCTACCAAAAGCAATACATAGATTCAATGGAATTCCTATCAAAATACCAACACAATTCTTTATAGACTTGGAAAGAGCTATTCTCAATTTCATATGGAACAACAAAAAGTCCAGAATAGCTAAATCAATCTGGTACAATAAAAAAACGTCTGGAGTTATCACCGTCCTAGATTTCAAGCTGTACTACAGAGCAGTAGTAGTAAAAAACAGCATGGTATTGGTATAGAAACAGACAAGTAGATCAATGGAATCGAACTGAAGATCCAGAAATAGACCCACACACTTATGGTCACCTAATTTTTGACAAAGAAGCCAAAACGGTACAATGGTTGAAGGACAGCATCTTCAACAAATGATGCTGGTCCAACTGGATGTCCACTTGTAAAAGAATGAAATTAGACCCATACTTTTCACCTTGTACAAAACTTAAGTCCAAGTGGATCAAAGACCTTAACATAAGGCTGGTCACACTAAATCTACTAGAAGAAAAAGTGGGAAAAACCCTCGAACTCATTGGCACAGGTGACAACTTCCTGAACAGAACACCAACAGTTCAGGACCTAATATCAACAATCAATAAATGGGACCTCATGAAACTGAAAAGCTTCTGTAAGGCAAAAGACACTGTCATTCGAACAAAATGGCAGCCTACAGACTGGGAGAAAATCTTCACCAACCCCACATCTGACAAAGGGCTAATATCCAAAATCTACACAGAACTCAAGAAATTATATGCCAAGAAACCAAATAATCCAATCAAAAAATGGGGGACAGAGCTAAATAGAGAATTCACAAACAAGGAATCCCTAATGACTGAGAGACACTTGAAGAAATGCTCAACATCCTTAATCATCAGAGAAATGCAAATCAAGACAACTCTGAGATTCCATCTCACACCTGTCAGAATGGCTAAGATCAAAAGATCAAATGACAGCACATGCTGGCAAGGGTGTGGAGAAAGGGGTACCCTACTCCATTGCTGGTGGGAGTGCAGGCTTGTGCAACCACTATGGAGGTCAGTCTGGAGATACCTTAGAAAACTTGGAATAGCTTTGCCTCAGGACCCAGCCATACCACCTCTGGGTATACACCCAAATATCTCCTCATGGAATCATAAGGAAGTTTCCTCATCTATGTTCATAGAAGCCTTATTTGTAATAGCTAGTAACTGGAAACAACCCAGATGTCCCTCAACCGAAAAATGGGTTAAAAAACTGTGGTACATCTACACAATGGAATATTATTCAGCTATCAAGAACAATGAAATTATGCATTTTGCAGCCAAATGGATGGAACTAGAGAAGCTCATTCTGAGTGAGCTAACCCAAACTCAGAAGGATATATATGGCATCTATTCACTTATAGTAGTATTTTAGCTATATAGTAGAGGATATCGATACTACAACCAACACACCAAAGGGAACATGGACATAGACTTATTATTTTTTATTTTTTTTCTGTTTTTTTCTTTTTTATCTGTTTGTCTGCTTATTTGTTTGTTTGTTTTTTAGTTCTCTCTCCTGGGCAATGAGACACTTTTCACTGGTGGTATTGCCTCGTAAACCCCAATGTATGAGGAGGCTCTTGGCGCTCATAAGACCTCTGAACTGGGGTGAGGGACTGTTATATAGGGACACTCCACTCCAGGGAACTAGGATGGGAGGGCCAGGGGTAAAGAAAAAAAATGAAATGTGAAGTTTCGGCCTTTTGCTAATAATTGTCATAAACTATTTAGGATAATTAAGAAATGCAAACTAATAGTTATGCAAGCTGGTCATTTTGTTAGGTACTATGACAGCCTATTATAGCTATTTTCTAAGCTAATCAGAAATAAAGCTGCTAAGAGACAAGCAACATCTTCTTATCCTAATATAAGAGATAGATAGGGCCTCTTCAAAAACTTCAAGAGATCTGCAGAATATGGCATTCAAAGATGTTTTCGTAACTTTAGATTTTTTTGATATTGAGACATATCAACTCCTGACAACACCCCCTATTCTACTCCAAGTAGAAGATGAGCATCAAGAATCTCCAGTGGGAGATGATTGAATTAGTGGCAAGCCTATCTCTTGGCAGGAAAAACCCCTTGCTCAACTGTAGACAGAATGCTGTCCAAAAAGGACAAAACTGTAAGCAGGTAAGTCGACAGCCTAGCTTTGCCAAGACAGGGTAGGCAAGTCCTTCATAACCCCTGCTCTACAATCAATGTCTGTCAGAGAAACAGGGCCCAATGACTGAAGATCGATGCTGTAATGTATGGAGAGAAAATGGGAACTGTCCAGGCAGCCACTGGTATGTCATTTCTTAGTTTTGGAAGCTGCAGGCCCTGTACTTCCTATAAAATCAGATATATTTATCCCTCTCAGGTCTCTGAGGTGGTTGAAGAATAAATAGCTAGAGTCTCATAATTTAATTTTAAGTTGTTTAGGAATCAAGAGTGTGTTCTGGATCTAAGAAGATGTTTTTAAAATTGTGTTGCATGCTAGTATGAAAGTTGAGTTAGATATAGAACTTTAAACTCATGGAGATGGTTAGATAGTAGAATGTTAAAATCAGGTGCCAAATACATATGGACTGGACATTGGGAATGTACACTAAGCCATATAACCCTCATAACTGTGACCTAATTACCTCTGTTGTTTTGTATTGTATTTATTATTATAAGAGAAAGAGCTATTTGTTGGACAGAAAGGGGGAGCTGTTGGGGGGAATAAGATATACCTTAAACTTAAAAAAAAAGGGAGGAGGATGGGGGGTTAAGGGTTTGAGGGTGGTACCGGAGCGGGGAGTTAGGGAGGGGATTGCAATTGAGATGTAACTTGAAGAAATAAAAAGTAAAGTAAAAAAAAAATTCACCACAAAAAAAAAGAAAAGAAAAAAGAGTGAACAAGTTATGAGGATCAAGCCAGTAAGCAGCATTTCCCCCATGGCCTTTGCACCAGCTCCTACATCCAGGCTCCTGCCCTGTTTGAGCTCCCGTCCTGACTACATTTAATGATTAATGAAATGTAGAAGTGTTTTTCAAATAAACCCTTTCCTCCCCAAGTTACTAACCCTAGCTATGATATCCAGCTAATTTGGCTAGCCAATTTGCTTGAGAACAATGGTCTCTGTCTCATGAGTGCCGAGATTACAGACAGCCACTATGCATACATGACTTCTATGTGGGTTCTGGGCATCACTCACAGAGCACATGCTTTATCCATTGAGCCATCTTCTTATTTTAAAATTTTATTAAAACATCCATATTGATAGCATTTATTTTAGAGTTCTGGAGGATGTGCAATTCTCTCTAGTGCCTCAGAATCACATGATAGAGATATCATGTGATAGACATAAAAGTTGTTTGTGTATCGATAGCTCAGGACTTCACAAATTAAATTTCCACAGTAAAATCTTTTGAAAAGTATATTCAGTAGTTAGTGCACTTGAGAAGCTATGCAGAGCATATTCCCCCTGTAGAAACTCACACAAATTTTGAAATATCAATGCAACAGAATCTTTTAGACAGAGATACTATTAACTTTTAGAGGAAATGTATTGTAAAGGACGTAAGACTCTAGAACAAGAATGAGTAGGTCTGAAGTCTGGCTTTGATTCTTAGATGTTTCATGAACTTAAATATTTAATTAACTCCTCTGTGTATTCCCTTGCAGGAACAAAACACAATTGTGGTTACCTGAACAATATTCTTATGATAATTTAAATGAAGTTCTATATATGGAAAAATATAGCTGACACATTATAAACATTACAGAATATTGTGGTTCTAATTTCCAAAATATAGCTGACCATGAGTGCTATTTGTTTCCATATGTCTCCAAATTTATATGCCTTTCAACAATTTAAAGACCATGTTTTTCATGTCCAGTTTAAAATGAGAAAAACAGCTCTGATAAACTCAGAAACACATCAGCCAGACTCATAGAGAGAATTAGCAGGTGGGACCAGCATTAACTTATATATCTCTCTCCAGCTCTGATCCATGGTGACATTCTACCAAGTTGTGCTGTGTTGTATTGTGTTGATGAGAAAGCATCTCATAAAGCCCAAGGGGGCATCCACATCAATGTATAGACTAGGATGACTTTGAGCTTTTGACACTCCTGCCTTCTCCTCATTGTTGCTTGCATCCACCAGATGTAGAATTACAGGCATGAGCCAGGACTGTACTTTTTAACTAGCTTGCCTCTAGTTGTAAATCTTCTTTCTTCTTTCTTCTCCTATATGTCCCTATTTGCTACAGGCTATCAACTGGTCTTTTTTGGGCTTCATCTTCCATGAACTCATTAAAGGTGCATTTTTACTAATGGAAAAATACCTTGAAGTATTCCAGATTCAACTGCTTTTATTATGTGTATGATTGTAATTATTCAGGATTGAGGAAAACACAATCTTATGCATAACATTTGAGAAAGTTTTCAGGGTGTTATAGATCTAAGAAGATACTCTTAAAAGTGTATTGCAAGTTAGTATGAATGTTGAGTCAGATATAGACCTTTAAACTCATGGAGATGGTTAGATAGTAGAATGTTAAAGTCAGGGGCCAAATATGTATAAACTGGACATTGGGAAGGTATACTGGGCCATTTAACTCTCATAAATGTGGCATATTTATATCTGTTGTTTTGTATAATATTTACTGTTATAAGAGAAGGAACCATCTGTTGGACTGAAAGGGGAAACTTCTGGGGGGAAGAGGGTGGAAGGGTGGGATAGGAAGGGGGAATAGGGAGGGGTTTGTGACTGAGATGTAACTTGAAGAAAAAAAAATAAACTATTTATAAAAAAAAAAAAAATAAAAAGTCACATTGATGAACTCAAAGGGTACACAAAAAAATTAAAAAAATAAAAATTGGAAAGATTTTTTTAAGATTTGTTTTTAATGGTTTTTAAAAATATTTTCTCAAAGCCTATCTGAATTCTTACTTTTTTGATATAGTAACTGCTTCGTTTGTACCTGAGAACTGGGCTTCAAAAATGAAAGCTGCCTCTTTTAATGGAAACCAAAAAAAAAAAAAAAAAAAAAAAAATGTGTTGCCTTGGCAACGAGAACCACATAAAGTCCCCAGCACTTTCTGCAGGTTTCTACCTAAGTCAAAGAGAGTGGCGAGCTGCTACTGGACTCTTTCATTTTATAAAACAATGCAATGAAATTCTTTTTGGAATAGAGAAAATTCAAGTGGAAACCTAATGGTATATCTAATACCCCAAATATGCATAAAAATAAAAGTAGATTTGTGAAAAGGTATCTCATTTGGCCACACAGGCAACTTTGTGGAGACATATGTTTCTTATACTGTGTTAATGAAAAGTGAGTTTGGGGAAGCTCTGCATGTTAACCCATTAAAGAATGAAATCTGTGACCCTGGGAAATCTATCACATGTATTCTCCTAAGCATCCCCTATGTCTTCAGTTCTCAGATATATTCACACAGATACTGTGATTACATAATGAATTCATGAAAGATAGGCATTTGGAAACTTCTTCAAATGGGAGGAAAATGGGCTAATAAAGTCAACCATTTCCCTGTTGTTCAGGATTTTTACATTATTACTTAAGCCTTAAGAAGCTGATGACCTGAAACCCAACTGTCCTACAGGTGCTCTCCTTCCTCAGTCAGTCAAATGCCAGTAAGTAAAGTCAACCCATTCTGAGGTTCAATCATTTATGTAAATGGGCTACATGTGTCTGCTGTTATGCTTAAAATAATGCAATTTATCATCATTGTGCATAAAGAGTTTACATTCTAGGTAGGAAATGCCAAAAAAATCCCACATCCAAATACTATTAAATGCTAAAAAATTGCAACGATCTTTACATTCATCTATGGTGCTTCTCGTTTACACAACTGCTCTGGAGACTCAGAGCCGCTGTAGTCTACCAGAGTGGTATCATCCTTTCAACTCAGTCTTATAAATAACTTCTGATTAATTCCTATCCACTCACATTCTTTTTCTCTTTACCTTCAGGCTCTTCTTATTTTCATCAGCTCAGAAGTTGCCTGTTTATAACCCTGTTAGATGCTAGACATCACGCTAAGCTCTGGCAATTAGAAGAAAATGAGAAAGATTTCTAATCTACCTGGAAGACAGACAGTAAAGCACCAATCATTACACATGCAGATACTGCTTTGGGTGTGATGGGGTTGCTCCTCATAAAAGTCTGAGAATATCGTTAATACACACCCTGAACAATGTAGGTTTTTAGCATTCTGCACCATACAGGGTACTTTGTTTTGCTACAGCCAACCTTCTTGAAAAAGAACTACAGAGTGTTTTTGCTAACCCAGGAAAAGCTCAAAATTCAGAGTTGAAAGCATAATTTTTCCTAGATGCCTATAACTTTCACACATCACAAAACTGAAAAATCATTAAATCATACTCGTGTCTATAAAGGTCCATCTACAACTCCATGGTTACATCAATGGTTGAGGCAACACTGATGTGGAGAACTCTTTCCAGAATCAAATCTCATTGTAGATACTCCTTTCTTTGAAAGAATCTCTGGTTTCATCACTGTTTATATATTAATTACTTTCTTGCCTATACTGGAAAAATATCTGACCAAAGCCACTTAGGAAGAAAAAGTTGATTTTGGCTAACAATGATGGATTTAGAATATTGAGGTAAGGAAGGCATGGTCAGAGTAGTATAAGGCAGATGGTGTAACAGAGTCTTCTGTCAGAAAGCAGAGAGAGAATGATGTCAGTGTTCATGCCTTCTCCTTTCGGTCCTTCTAATTCAGTCCCATATCCTTGCCATGGGGTGATGCTACTCACACCCAGTGTGAGTCTCCCTGCAGCAGCTAAACCTCTCTGAAAACAGTGTCCTGGACACTTACAAAGGTGTGTTTCCTAGGAGACTCTAAATACTTTCAAGTTGAGAGTGAATATTAACTAGGACAGCCTATGAGTTTAGATCACTCACCACTTATTCCCAGCCACCTATAACAGCTCTGTGCAATGTCAGGGATTATAAAATCATTCATTCTTCTTATGTTTAATCTACTTAAGTACATATATATGTTATAAATACAATCCACATTTTCTACCATGTCTCCTTCAAACCTACCAGAGACTGAACTGTTGTTGATTATGTGTGGTATATGGGTTTGGAAAGGATGAAAACAACTTCCCTCAGCAGTTGAGGGATGCCTTTCTTCAGATGAAAGTTGGCTTTTCCCCACATAGGGAATTATAATGTTATGCTACACTACAGTTCAAGATCTAAGAATTGTCTCTATTACCTCAGTTCAGAATGTGAATGAGTGAGGTAACTAGGGAATGGGCATAGAAACAGACAGGGAAAATGAGCCACAACAGAATTTAAAGTGTGAGAACCAGAAGTCAGTAAAGATATCGCAACACATTAACCTTTGCCCCTGAGTCTAAAGTCTTTAAGATTTCTGTATCAACTAAAATCTGCTCCCAAATCAAAGATTTCTGAAAAATTTACCCATGATTAGTAAACAGATGGAAATCAAGGGAAACGTCTCACTTTTACTTCTTCCAAGTTAATCTCCTCCTGGTAATGCTCAGTCAACCGTTGGTTTACTCATTTTTAGGTTGCTGTGACAAATTACTCTGAAGTGGGTATGCAAAAGAAACGGAAATGTATTTTCTACCAGTTCTGTAGACTAGAAATTTAAAATCAAAGCATCGGAGGATCCATATTTTCTTCCATAGCTCCAGAGAGAAATCACCATGTCTTCCAGGGTCTGGTGGCATCAAGTGTCAGTTGGTATGTCCTCAACAGCAGCCTCCTTGATCAATCACATCACCTCCTTTTCTCTCTCCGCATACTTTCTTACCTTCTTTTCTGTCTCAAAGGTACCTCATCCTCTCTTACTAAAAATAAATTTGATGATATTTTAGGCTCACTCAATTAATCCAGGAAAATCTCCAAAATTTAGCTCTCGATTCTTTCAAATCCAATTTTTGATAAATAAAGGGATAGTCACTGTGAGGCAGTTCTCACGGGTTCTAAGGACTAGAAAGAGAATGTCTCTTTTCCCATAGCCACTTTGAGTTTTTCAATATTCTTGAATAGAGTACTGGAATAAAAGAAAGTGTGTATTTTTTTTTTGTAATGATTGTCTCTGCCAGAGAACACCATAGCGTTCACAGGGTTAGAGACCTTTCATCTCACCTTCCCACACAGTAAAGATAATTTGTGACTTTAAGAGCATAACATCATACAGAACCCCCAATGGGGGTTATCAGTTAAAGCTTCCTAAAAGAACCTTCAATAATAAGCACTCCTTCCTTGAAACTGCAACCCCAAGACACCTGATATTTTCTTCCTATTTTCTGAATATCATATATCTCTATCTCCACTTTAAACGCCTATGAGATAGAAAATATACCTTCTAGATTTGTGTGGAACAAGATCCTCACCAGTATCTCCAGCAACTGGTTGTCACTAAATCCGGTCTTGTGGAACATTCTGTCTTGAAGTAGGAAATGGCTAGGATGAGAATGGCATTGGAGGACTTTTGTCATTTGACTACACAGCATGAAAGTGTCTTTCTTTTCTTTCAAAGATATACACAGGATCAGTGATGATTTTGTCTGTTTGTGTTTCTCTGTTGTTTTATTTCTTCTTTGTGGGTGAAGCATATTGATTACCAGATATTCTCAAATCGCAAGCGATGCTGATTCTCTCTCTCTTTGTAAAAACAAACATGCAGCACACATAGAAATGGGTACAGAATTTATTGATATGTGTTTTTAATATTCTGTGCAGTTTCTCTTGAGTTGCATGGAAGAGTTTATTTCTTTAGCACTTGTATTGTTAACTGGTGCAACAAGCTGTAGACATATCTCCCAGTCCATACAATTTATAGACTGAATAGCTCTGATATTCCCTCTGCTTTTATTTCCTTCTAATCATTTCAGTGTATTATTAGGTCCTATTGTTTAGTTGAGTAGAGTTAATTCAAAAGGAATTAAGTAAACATACAAAACAGTTGGGAATTGGAGTTGTGATTGCTGAAAATCTATATTTACTGACCCTAAGAATTTTGAAACATGGAATAAGCCTTCAAGAATAATCTTAAAATTTATCTGATTTGAGGATCATTAGAAATGAAGCATTTCTTTTAGATTTGGGTTCACAAGGTAGCAAAGCACATTCAAGCATCTTTATTTTTAGTTCAGTCCAGCATTGGAAAACCTCTTTATTGACACAAGAATTTTCATAGGAAAAGAAAAAAAAAAAAAAAGGACCACTCTGGTCCCAACAGAAATACTGTCAATGTAAAGGACTATTGAAAATATTGAAGCCTCCTATCACTCTAACATGTCATTTCTATTTCAATGTAAAGCTGCGATTCTTTAAAAAAGTGTTGGAGGGGTGTGACAGAATGACACTATTAGATAATGAGACCCAATTGCAGAAAGGTTCCCCCACCAGCTACCCTTCTTAATATATATCTCTGCTATTTAGCATTAAAATTGCCTGCCTTGGGGTCTGGAGGGATGGCTTATCACTTAAAAATACTTACTGCTATTCCATAGGACATGGGTTGGATTCCCAACCCCTATATGGTAGCTGATAGATATCTGAAACTCCTGTTCAAGGGAACCCATTGCCTTCTTGTGGTCCCTGAAGGCACCTTACAAACTCATGTTGCACATACATACATACATGCAGTTTAAATCCCCATATACATAAAAATAAATTTTAAGAATATCTGTGCCTTCCTTGTATGTATCTAATCTGCCTGATGAGACAAAGCTAGTATATTGAAGTGAGCATGTGGATGGAGAGAGGGGGACATGAGGAGAAGGCAGGAATTTCACTGTGGAGGCTGAGGACTGGGTTACAAGTTTAATTCATTATCCAGAGGCAAAACTAACAGGATCTGATGGCACAACATAAAGAATATCTGTCCCCAAAATGACTAAGTAGTGGCTTCAGTTTCTTCCAAAAAAGGCTAAACACTATAGTCATGTGTCTTGGTGTCCATGGATTCCAGATCCCAAAATAACTTTTTTTATGTTCAAGGACTTCAAAAGTATGGTACTGCTAAGAAAGTAGCCAGAATGCATGTCTCCTAACCATTTCTACAGCCTCTGTTACATTTGCTTTTTTATTCTTCCTTCTGAGATTGTGAAGTTTTTTTTTAACTGACTTGTTTTTAGACAAACACAAATCACTATCCTCACCTTGTTTTGATGAGGGATTTTGTCTGGTTGCAACATTTCTTCTTTAAAAGGCTACCTTAACTGCCTCCAAGCTAACAAAAGGTTTCCCAGATTGGCCGTTCAAATCTATCACCTTGAAAGGCAAAGACAGGAAAACCTCATTGTAGCTTATTTTCAGGCATTATTTTCCATTCTTCTTTTAGGGTAATTTTCAGGATACTTTTATTGTACTGACCTTTGCTAACGATATTTTTCAGCAATATGGCTAAATATTTTAATAGTGGTGGGTCTAGAATAGCACATTTCCTTTGAACAGTGGCTGCTCTGGCTTCCTGTGAGGATGGCAAAGATACAAGGCTCAAGAGAGAGCAAACCAAAATTATAGACAGAGCTTACAAAGCGCTCCGTTTCTTCTCATTTAAATACAGTATTCCAGCAAACACATAAATGGCTTTCCATGACACCAGAGTAGAATTTGCATAGGATCAACCCACTAAATTCTAATCCGTGGTGACATTCTCACCAAGTATTTGACAGTGTGCCTTCTGTTTAATGGTTAGACTTGGAAACATGAAATGCACCTTGTTAAAAATATTGTAAGAGCCAAGGCAATGACAGATCATGATACATCTTAAGGTGTTGAGGTAAGCAGGAATAAAATGCTTCATCTTGAAAAATATTTACCCTGGGGATCGATTAATTGCATAATAATTGGAATTGGCTCTAATTTCAATCAACAGTTTGTGAAACAGTTTGATACATCATTAACATGATCAAGTTTTCTCCACTAGATTTTTTTCAATCTCATTTTGATGCAATTGGAAAGATAGAATACAAACACTTTAAGGAAAACATATTGCTTTCCCATATTATATTTGGAATTATAATTTTGAGAACCACTAGATGCCCAAGTACCAAAAAATATATCCATTGACCTTGCAGGTAGATTTAAAAATATCTATCAGCAAGCAAATATTTTTTAATTTAAAATAAAATTGAGGGTTATACAGAGAATATTGGTGGCCAAGAAATATTGAAAGTCATCAGAGAAACTTGAACTCATCTTTGTGGCCTTCTGATAATTGTACACGTATTTCCTAAATGATTTGCGGGGCCTTCTCATGATTCACAGACTTATCATATATCTTATTGCTGCTGTGATGTAGAAAGAGGATATGTAAATTTGCATGAAGGCTAAGAATACAAGGGTCATTATAACATAAGCTGTTATAGCAGTCATGTTTTGGTACATCAAATAGAACTTTTAGCCTTGATACAGTGCCTTCAGCTATAGTAGTCATATGCATTTCTTGGAACTAACATTATTTAGCCAATTTCATAGTATGATGGGATAATTCTTTTAATCAGAAAAAAACATAAACTACATTTATAATAGACATTTTACTGATTAATCTTTTAACTGTCATCAGCCTTCAAAAATAAAAGAAATACTTATGAACAAGAAGAAAATCTGCTCCAAATTTACAATGCAGTGCTGTTAGCATAGGAAACATTTTTACCTTTAGAAATTAATATTTTCTACATTTCCAACAATCTCGCCTACTAATACAGCTCTTCTTTTCCCATAGAGAACTCAGCGTCAGGATCTTGGTCATGAAGAAACCTCATAGCATTACAAACACGTAAGTTTGTATAAAAGCAGCCCCACTGGCATGAGTAGCTCCATATATAGGCACCTATGTTTTGTACAATGGCTGGCAGCTATTTTCACTTTAAAAAATGGTGTGAAATGGTCCATGGACATGAATTTTCACAGCTATATTTCCATGCTTATGGCAAACCTATTCAAAAACTTTAAATGAATTTTCACATCTTACAAATAACACAAGGTACTTTGCCGAGAAGAAAAATACATTGCATGATGACTCCTCTTTCTTACTTTCTGCAGGTTTGTCTTTGTGTTTTGTTTGGCCATGGGCAAGGAGGAGTGGCCATTTGCCTGATGAATGAATTTGTATTGGTTAGCAAGTCAGCAAAGGACATATATGGGGAGGTTCCTAATGCCACCAGCATGTACTTTCTCAATATACACCAATCTACTACTTGTCTTACATTTATTTTTTTTGTCAAATAGAACATGCTACCAATGAATCCAGATTACATGTGTTTGAGAGGATAACAGTTTTTTTAATATTCATAATAGAAATTGATTGTGCTTCTAGCTTTGAATTCACAGGCAAACATACTTTGTTAACTTTCCAATATTAGGAAACATCAGTCAGAATGTAAGGATATGTATGCTGTAAAGTCATATGGTAGAAGAGTTTCATTATGGCATTCAGGAGGCTGAGGCAGGAGGATTGTGAGTATGTGAACAGTTTCATAGCATAGTGAGTTCCTTTCTATGGAAATACCTAAAACCAAAAGCAGTAGGGGAGTGGGTTAGGAAAATCCTCAAAAATCAGCAACAGATTTTATCAATTACTTTAAACTTTTTAAAAGATTAAATTATTCCAAGAAATTTTAATTTGGATTATCTCTTTAGCTTTATGAACAAAATATGTAATCCTGTATCAAACTGAGAAACAGGGTTCCATGTCTGTATGGTAGAAACAGTAGAAGAGGATGTACAGGACTGAGGATGCTGATCAAAGGCTGGACTTCCTAGTGACAATCAAAAGCTCACACTCTTTTGTCCTCTTCTTTTGCTTGTGGTACTGCAAAACATCCACTTTCCTCAGTTCTGAGCTCACTTTATTATCTAGGTTCCATGAGTATTCAAACTAAGCTCTTCCCTCCCAGTGTAGATCATTCTATACCAATCCAAACTATACTGTTGAAAAAAAAAATGCGTGGCCCATTCTGAAGGTTCTGAGTTGAGATTTTTTTATTTTAAAAGTTTTCCTTATTTGTAATAGTTAGAAACTGGAAACAACCCAGATGTCCCTCAACCGAAGAATGGGTTAAAAAACTGTGGTACATCTACACAACGGAATATTATTCAGCTACCAGGAACAATAAAATTATGCAATTTGCAGTCCAATGGATAGAACTAGAAAAGCTCATCCTGAGTGAGCTAACCCAGACTCAGAAGGATGTATATGGCATCTATTCACTTATAGTAGGATTTTAGCTCTATAGTAGAAGGTATCGATACTACAACTAACACACCAAAGGGAACTTGAACATAGACTTTTTATTTTTTATTTATTTTATAATATATATATATTTTTATATTTTTTATTCTTTTTTATCTGTGTGTCTGATTATTTGTTTGTTTTTTAGTTCTTTCTCCTGGACAATGAGACACTTTTCACTGGTGGTACTGCCTCATAGACCACCAATGAATGAGGAGGCTCTTGGCCCTCATACGACCTCTCAACTGAGATGAGGGACTGTTATAAAAGGACACCCCATCCCAGAGAAATGGGATGGAATGATTAGGAGGTAAAGAAAAAAAATGAAATTTCATGTTTTGGCCTTTTACTACTAATTGTCATAAACTGTTTAGGATAATTAAGAAATGCAAACTAATAGTTATGCAAGCTGGTCATTTTGTTAGGTACTATGACAGCCTATTATAGCTATTTTCTAAGCTAATCAGAAATAAAGCTGCTAAAAGACAAGCAACATCTGCTTATCCTAATATAAGAGATAGATAGGGCCTCTTCAAAAACCTCAAGAGATCTGCAGAATATGGCATTCAAAGATGTTTTCGTAACTTTAGATTTTTTTATATTGAGACATATCGACTCCTGACAGAATCCCCTATTCTACCCCAAATAGGAGATGAGCATCGAAGAATCTCCAGTGGGAGATGATTGAATTAGTTGCAAGCCTATCTCTTAGTAGGAAAAGCCCCTTGCTCCAACTGTAGACAGAATGCTGTCCAAAAAGGACAAAACTTGGAAGCAGGAAAGTCGACAGCCTAGCTCTGCCAAGACAGGGTAGGCAAGTCCTTCATAACCCCTGCTCTACAATCAATGTCTGTCAGAGAAACGGGGCCAAACAACTGAAGATTGATGCTGTAATGTATGGAGAGAAAATGGGAACTGTCCAGGCAGCCACTGGTATGTCATTTCTTAGTTTTGGAAGCTGCAGGCCCTGTACTTCCTATAAAATCAGATATATTTATCCCTCTCAGGTCTCTGAGGTGGTTGAAGAACAGATAGCTAGAGTCTCATAATTAAATTTTGAGTTATTTAGGAGTCAAGAGAGTGTATAGACCTAAGAAGATGCTTTTAAAATTGTGTTGCAAGTTAGTATGAATGTTGAGTTAGATATAGAACTTTAAACTCATGGAGATGGTTAGATAGTAGAATGTTAAAGTCAGGTGCCAAATGCATATGTACTGGACATTGAGAATGTTCACTAAGCCTTATAACCCTCATAACTATGGCCTAATTACCTCTGTTGTTTTGTATTGTATCTATTATTATAAGAGAAAGAACCATTTGTTGGACTGAAAAGGGGAACTGTTGGGGGAAATAAGATATACCTTAAACTTAAAAAAAAGGGAAGATGATGGGGTGTTGAGGGTGGGAGGGTGGGACTGGAGGGGAGAATAGGGAGGGGACTGCGATTGAGATGTAACTTGAAGAAATAAAAAATAAAGAAAAAATATTCAGAAGGTACAAAAAATTAGAAAACAGCAGGCAGAATTAGTTTTGGGGATGTGTAGGTGCACAATTTTATTAATTTGAGATATCTACTATCCTTGTAAATAAAAATATATGAGCAGCTTAACAAACATATGTATTTTTAAAAAATAAGATGAATTAAGTACTTTCAAAAGTGTATGAACCTTGAATAAATAAACTTGTTGAGGCTCATTAAAAAAAAAAAAAAGTTTTCCAGTGGGACTCATACTGCTGGCCCAAGGACCATACTTTGTGCACTACTGTCTTTTATACAACTTAACTCTCCTGGTTTGGGGGAAATAGTCTTGATTTCAAACATTCTCCTCAAATTACCTCTCAACTTTATTCTTTCTTTTACACTATAAATCATTAGCATATTTGAAGTTGCTAAAGGAAGGAAAAACATCAATACTTGAACAAAGTTACCTTCTTTTTCATTATCCTTCTCTACCCAAGTACAACCAACCTCACTTAGGTGATCAAGAACATGAACTATGAATTAGAAAATTTATCCTACAGTGCCCATAGCTGGCCTGGAGTTTTAAGAAATATATTAAACACATTTATTTGTTAAGAAACGGCTTGTTAAATTAAATGAATGAGTCCTTTCATCATAAGAACATCCTTCAACTAGGCTATTAGGAATAGGAGGCCATCTTGAGATACAGCTAATCTCTTGATCCTCTCAGTTTTGTCTGGTGAAGCTCTTTATGAAGAAGAAAAAAACACCTTGCACTTACTCCTGACACTGATAACTCAAGGAGAATCAATTTCAGCAGTTCCTCCAGTGATAATAGCAACTGTTGAATGAGGCTGTACTCCTCAACTTATCCACAGGGTTAGAGAGGAAGTGAAGATGATGCTAATTCAATATCCCCTTGGCCTTTCTGGATCCCTCAGGAAAACTGAATTAGTTTTGCTTTCCAAGTGAGAGAAGGCTGACTTTATGCCATTAAAGAATACAGAAGGTGAAATGTTAAAATATAAAGGTATTCTCTATAAAGCTGTTTTAAAGTATACAAGTGAACAGAAATGATGGATAGATAGAGGATAGATAGATAGATAGATAGATAGATAGATAGATAGATAGATAGATTGATGATGGATACATAGACAGACATAGATACATAAACAGATACATAGATTAATAGATAATGCATAGATAGATACATACATAGTTACATGCACATACATATACATATATACATAGATAATGCATAGATAAATAGATTAAAAGTACATTGTACCAATAAATTAGATTTGCTGTATAAGCTCACTGAAAACAGACTCTGGGAGCAGACACCCTCTTTGTTTCCTCCAAAACATCCTGTCCTGGGTCAGGATGGCCTCCTGGCTATGTAATGAAGACAGGAGAACATCAGGAAGCAGTCGGGGGTACTAAAAACATCATATCCTTGAAAAGACATATGGGGTCTCCAACAGAGGATGCTATTGCTTATCCCACCCACCATATAGCAGTGTAAGGGAAAGTAAGAAGCTCATTCATTGAGGGAAAACTCAATCAAGAACTGAAGCCGACTCCATTAACTTCTCGAGTCAATTTCAGCTGGATGTTGTAAGTCTTTGAATTTACTGATGTTACTTTTGTCTGCTCTTTCAATTGGGCTGCTCTGTGTCTGCCTGATGTTGCAAACTCCTGATTTAATGATGTGTAACAGAATATTTTTACTTATAAACACGTATTTATTAATATTTAACAAACATCTATAAAATACTTAAACCTTATAACCTAAAACCTATAATCTAAAATCTATAGTCTATCTAAAAGTACCTCAATACCTAAAAACACTCTAATACCTATCTAAGAACACTTAACATTATTTTACCTTTCTTAAAAGGATATTAATATTCTTAGCATAGGTTAAGCAGAATGGCTTGGTTTGTGGCAGTCCTGGAAGGCTGTCCCTTTCAAAGATTAGTGTTTCTTGGACCTTACTCTGCCAGTTCTCAAGGACAGTCTATTTCCACCATACATGTATGTATGGCTGGTTTATAAAATCAGTCTGTTCCAACTGCCAATAGAGGGCGGCTTTTTCAGTTAGCTAAGACTTGTCTCCATGGTCTCTTTGGCCAGAGTGAGTCTCAAAGCCGGATATCTCTCCAAGCAGCTTTTGAACTCCACTTGCCTCATTCACTTTTCCGGCCCTCTGGGGCCCAAAGACAGAGAGATGCCTTTAAAGAACTCTCAGCAGTTTTTAGGCCAGGCCTTTGCCTTGGAATATAACAATCTAAATTCTGTTAGTGGAGTACCTTGCTGTGTTCTTCAGCGTGACTTTTCAGTCAGTGAGAGCAGGAGGAAGAGAGAGACTGCATGAAATTCTCTGACTTATACATCGCATTATCTCATGATACGTGGCAGTCTCGAGAGTCCACCAGACTTCTCACAATGTCTAACAGTCTCATTGCTTCTCATTATAACTGATGTCATCTGCATGGCTTGTGCGGTTTCTTAGCCATGCCCCTTCAACAGGTCATGTTGTCTGGCCATAACCTGGCTTTATTATACCAGCAAGCAAATGAATGCCAAGCTTTTCCCCATGTGCTGCCAGATGCCAAACCACACTGTCTACCAACTTTACCAAAGAGACCCAACTTCGACCACAATGATGCCTTGCTAGCTTTCTACTGCTTCTGTCTATGCGTTACTTGCTGTTGGTTTCTTTCCTTTTCCTTGTTACACAGATAATACACCAATGTAAAATTGAAATCATGACTATCATAGACATAGACAGTCTCTTGTCTATATATTCTATTTGTTGGTACATTAGCCAGGAACATCTGGAATATTGAATCTCAAAAATAATTTTAAATGAAAACAAAAAGGATGATTTTATCACACTTTAAGGAACTGACTAGTATCATTGTTTTCACTATATATATTTTATATGAAATAAATATTTAAAAATAATAGGACTGTGACTGTAGTTCAGTTGGCAGAGTTTCCCTGGGCATACAGGAAGTCCTGAGTTTCACTTACATATAGTCCCAGCACCTAGAAGGTAGAGGTCAGAGGATCAGTGGTCAGCTTAGGATACATGAGACCCTGTCTCAAAATAAAAACAAAAAATAAAGAGAAAATCCTTTTTTTTTTTCCAGCTGCTTCTTTTCCCCAGGGGAAACCACACCATGAAATTTCTTTATTTCCTGCTTAAATATTCCTCACAGTGCTAGAATCAGACTCACCTCAGGCAAGGAAAGCAAATACTCTACCCCTGAGCAGCATCCTCAGCTCTTGTTTTTTTTTTGGAGAAAGTTCACACTTCTACACATTGGTCTTTACATACATCACAAGCTAACTTTTAACCTATGATCCTCCTGCCTCACCCTCTCCAGTCCTCTGATTAGAGGCTTATTCAATTCCATGGATAGATATTTTCTTACATAAAACCACCCAAGAATCCATATAAAATGTAAAAACAATAAAATTTCTTTCCCGACTTTTCCTTCTTTTGAAACTCTCTATTTTGAACCATACTCAAAATATATTTGTCTGATAGAGCATGAACATTTAGACAAAAGTTAACCTCACTCTTTCTTTATATTCACTAACCATTACATTTCTCTAATAGTAAGTTGACTTGTAGGGAAAGACCGAGAAGCTTTGCAGGTAACCAGGTTCCTCTGCCTTCTTGGGCATTCAGTAGTTCTAAATGAATTCCTACATTTCTCAATTAAAAAAAAATCTATTGATGAAAAACTTAGCTACCAAGAGGCTAGAAGGTAGAGGTGAAGACTCCCTGCCTGAACGAGCTCAACCTCTCTATGTTCAGTGAACTGTGTGGATATTTGGCATGAGAAGGTACTCTACAAGCTAATGAAAGAGAAACCTGGAAACCAACCCAGTCATAAAATCCTCTACCTACAATCTGTCCTGCCTGCAAGATGTGTTGAGGTAACAGTGGTGCAGAATTTGTAAGAGTAGCCAACCAATGTCTGGTTTGACTTGAGGCCTACACCATACCTTTATACTACCTGGATAGTCAAGAACAGGAGATCCAGATAGTTATCAAGACATAGGGTAGAACCGAACAGGACTGGAAAAATCAAATATATATATATATATGTATATATATATTTGATTGAATACCAAATATTTTGAATAATTAATATATTGATAAAAATGATTCCTAATGACATTCTGCTATACTCGTATATCAGTGTTTTGCACAGCCATCATCAAAGAAGCTTCCTTATGCAGCAGATAGGAGGAGATGCAGAGCCCAGATCCAGGAATTATATGGAGAGTCCAAATTGGAGTCACTCACCTCAGAGCTCAAGGAACACTGCATAAGAAAGGAAGGAAAATTTTTAGCAGTCAGAGGGGATGGTGGACACCATGGAACATTGCCTCCCAAATCAACTAAGCAGGCCTTGCATGGGCTCATTGAGACTGAAGTAGCAAGCAAGGGGCCTGCCTGGGTCTGTGCCAGGTACTCTGTATATATGTTATGGCAGTTAGCTTGCAATTGCGGACTCCTAACAGTGGGAGAGGGTGTATCTCTAACTCTTTTGCCTGCTCTTGAGACTCTTTTTGACCCTTTTCCTCCCATGACTTGCCTAAGTCTCAATAGGAGGGCTTTGCCTTATCTTATTGTATCTTGTTTTGTCTCATTCGGCTATTGTCTCTTGGAGGCCCTCTCTTTCTAAAGAGGAAACAGAGAGGGAGTGGATCTGGGAGAGGTGGAAGGAGTGGAGGGAGAGAAAACTGTGGTCAGAATGTATTGTATAAGAGAAGTATCTATTTTAATTAAAATATAGAAAATAAAAATAAAAAGAACAACATTCAAATGAATATTTCTATAGGATTTTTAAAATTACTTAACTGTTCTATAAGATTATCATCCCTAGACTTAATATCTATGTATCCCTGATTTTTATATGAAGTAAATGATGTAAAATATTTCTAGCATATATAGTTATATTATATTTACACTTAATTAGACTTAAGAATATTTGGGTATCAACAATATTTTAAACAGTACTGACTAATTGTAGTTGAATTTTAATAATTAAAAAAATAAGCTACAAATTTCCTTGATGGGGTTGTTTTAAGCATTCTAAATGTTAATTAATTGGTTCTGCTTGTTGTCTGTTACTTACATTGTCTCTGATAAATAAAATGCTGAGTCCTGAGATTGGTCAAAGACAGAGAAAGGTGAAACATCCTGAGATTAGAATGGAATCTTGCATTTTACACAGAGGATTAATCATTCTAGCCAGGAGCAGGAAGAAGGAGGACACACACCATGGGTTAGAAAAAAGAACCTCATTCCACGTGACCTGGAACATCGACATAGCTTGGAGAATACCAGTTCAAGGGGATGTATGTATATATGGGGTAATATTTGAGAAATAGAATTAAGAGCTAGCTTAGATGGGCCAAGATTGCTCAATTCAGGCCAAGGCATGTTAAAATCCATGTGATGTCTGTGTGTATTCATTTATAATTGGTGGTTAAGGATTAACCATCACCCAACCAATTAACAATAATATAAATACCTTTAAACAATTTAATTAATTATTTCTACAAATGGTGCCCAATGTAATTTATTTAATTATTTCTACATTTCTTGGTGGTTTTAGAGCCAAAATTGTTATCTGTGCCCCAAAATGTACATAACATGGTTTTGTCACTTCCCTAAGGACACTATTAGGAAAAAGCTCAGTTATATGTATGATTTATTCTCAGCCCCACACAATTATCCATGAACTAGAATGCAGAATTAATGGCATACTGAATTTAGAAGAAAGATTATGTGAATGGCTCCTTGGTTTTATCATCAAATCTCAACTTTGCTGGAGCAGATTCCTATTTTAGAGAATTGAAAAGGTAGATTTGTCATTTCAAATTGACCAAACGCATTTGGAATAAAAGAAATGCATGTCTAAAAATTTCAACCAGCATTTTCTTTCTAAAAAGTCACAGGAGTGACACCCATTTCCTTTTTCCTTAAAAACCTCTCCTAGGGACGTGTATAATGTACTTTTTAAGGAGGTATGAAATTTAAGGGATTTTAACCTAATTTATTTTTCACATACTCAAAATCACAAAAAGTTCTATTGGGAGGAGGATAAATATTACCTTTGTGAATTTGTACTTGATATTTTGAAAGATGAGGCGCTGTGATCATTATAACTATTCCCACCTAGTTTTCTCTCTCTGCATGAGTTTGTCGCTCAGATGTAAGCTTTCAGCTTCTCCTCCAGTACCAGGCCTGCCTGCTTGGTGCCATGCTCCCCACCATGATGGTCATGGACTCTAAACCTCTGGAACCATGATTTCCTGAATGAAATTATTTATTTTATAGGTAGCCTTAGTCATGGAATTTTGTTATGGCAATAGAACAGTAAAATTTCTATCTATATTTATAACTAATTTTAATGGCAGCTTCAAGAGATAGTTCTAATTAAACCTATCCATAGATGAAATTTAAAAGGGAAAGTTTATCCTGTAAAGATGGCAGGAAATAATCAGCATTGATCTATCACCATTTCTTTCACCTTTTATGTCAATCCATGTTTTTTTTTTAATCTACTCTATATATCTAACAATGTTTTATTCTCATCCTTTCAACAGGGGTTCATTAGTTTAAACATTTGTCCCCACTTGGATGTGGTCCTTGAGGTAACACCTAGTTGGAATTAGTAATTCACCAAGGTGGAACTTTATGTTTCTTCATCCACCCCCTCTTCCTGTTCTCTCTCTCTCTCTCTCTCTCTCTCTCTCTCTCTCTTTCCAGATCATGGATACCACCACATTTTCCCTGCCACAATGGACACTATCTTTTCTTAAACTTTAAGTAAAAATAAACCCTTCTTCTTTTAAATTGCTTCTTGTAGGTTATTTAATCAAAACAATGAGATGAGCAATGAATACACAATCAGCTGCCATTCTTCTTGAGAAGTTTTGTCTCTGTAAAAATATCAACAGTTATTTCTAACTCACATCCCTCAGAGAAAACTTTCTGTACATAAGATAAGTCAAAATGGTTTTTGTTTGATTGATTTCTGTCTTCTTTATTCCCTAGGTTGATATCAACAACCAACACAGGAAAATAGACAGGAAGAGCATACCTTATCTCTCTGTAGATTATTTAAATGGGAAAACTGTTATTAATATAGCTAAAAATCAACAAAATAGATATCAGTATTAGTCCAATATACTATTGAGATCCTTCTCAGTCAGGAAATAAACATGTAGGCCTTCATTGGCTGAGTTGAAGATACAGGGCACTGGTTCTTTCATTATAAGTGTATATGATTCTTCTCTTGTCTGAAAAGATCACAATAGTATGAAGTAAGAAGAGTTTAAGAGCACGGAATAAACACCCACTAGAGTTTCCATCCTCAAAATCACTGTCATATATCAAGCATTATATAGAGAGGACAAAAATATCTATAATGTTTTACAATAATTCACTGCATTTTTAAAAACAACATAAGAAAAAAACTATTTTCTTTCTCTGTCAATCTATTGGATATATTTTATCTATATGATATTGTTTAAATGTTATCATGCCAGCAGACAGAAGCCATCTCTAACTACAAGGAAGATAGAAAGAAGGAACCAAGGATCTGCACTGCTTCTGAACTTCTTGACCTGGAATATTCTATGCTCATCACCACTGAAGCCATCTTGAGTCTGCTCATGTGGACTCCTGCTGGAAAACATCATAATTGCTAAGTTATTTATGAATTTAAAAGGGTATCTGTGTTAATAAAAGACTTATGAATCTATTTCTTGCTATAATAATACAGACTGGCAATTATTTCACACAAATCTTGAGATAAGACTCAAATGAAGGCATCATTCAAATCACATGTATGATTTGCAAGAATAATAATGAATAAATATGCATGACCTGTGATATTTTGGAGTATCTGTAAGTAGTTGCTCTGCTAAAAATATTTGTATCATGAGCATTATATAATACTCATGTAACAACCACAAAGCATTCTGTGCCACAGTGGATTATCTACCAAAATAAATCCTTACT
Source organism: Lophiomys imhausi (assembly GCA_907164525.1). Classification (NCBI taxonomy): domain Eukaryota; kingdom Metazoa; phylum Chordata; class Mammalia; order Rodentia; family Muridae; genus Lophiomys; species Lophiomys imhausi. The sequence goes on from CAJQZJ010001558.1 coordinate 4,369,949, forward strand.
TCCTTATGTTGATTTTATCATTCATTTTTGTAGGAGTGAAGAAAAATAATTAACACACAAGCAAGTAACTGAAATAAAATTTGTTTCCCTAATTTTTTACATTAAATTGTTTCTTACAATGTTCCAAAAATAAGTACATATTATTTAATACATATCACTATTGTTTGATTTGTTTTCTATTTTCTTTACTTTTTACTTTTCATTAGTCTTTCCTCAGTGCCGTCTAAGGAATAATTCTTAATATATCAAGTACATCACACATTGGAAGGATGCATTTTTTTTTTACTTGACAGACTTTCTTGGACTTTGGTATTATATTGTTTATATCTAATCTGACTTCTCAGGCTACGCTGCGTGTAATCTTAGGTGTCTTTTTCACAAACCTGTGAAATCATTCTATTCTTTGGCTCTCCCTTATATCCTGTTTATTCATTGCCTTTTTCAGTAGAGGAAATGTACCAAGGGCTCTGAGATAAAGAATTCACTTCAGCTACTCTAGGTCAGGATTTACATAGTTATATCTTCATTCACTACTTAACTTGGGCAAGTTTCTTACAGGAAGTGCCTATTGAATAATATCTTTATCAGATATTTTAATTTTTAAAAATTAATCTTTGACAAGTTAATACAATGTGCTTTTATCACTTTCACCATCTTAATTCTCTTCTCAGATTCTTCATTCTTCCTACTCACCAAATCTTTTTTTTTTTTTAATCTCAGCACTCTGTTTTTAAGATTTGTTTATTTATTATGTTTACAATGTTCTGTCTGCACATATGCCTTCAGGCCAGAAGAGGGCACCAGATCTCATTGTAGATGGTTGTGAGCCACCATGTGGTTGCTGGGAATTGAACTCAGGACCTCTGGAAGAGCAGCCAGTGCTCTTATCCGCTGACCCATCTCTCCAGTCCATACTCACCAAATCTTATATTCTGTGTACATGTGTGTGAAAACAAAACACCCATGGAGTTCAGTTTGTGTTGGGCAATTTCTTCTGTACATGGGGCCTTCCCTGTAGTGTAATGAGTATATGAGGTGTGGTGGTTTGAATGATAAAGATCCCCATAGGCCCATATGTTTGAATGCTTTGTCCCAGTTAGTGGAACTGTTTGGGAAGGATTAGGAGGTGTGGTCTTGCTGGAGGAGGTGTGTCACTGGAATGGCCTTCAAGGTTTCAAAAGCCCAAACCAGGGTCATGCCCAGAATCTCTCTCTCTCTCTCTCTCTCTCTCTCTCTCTCTCTCTCACACACACACACACACACACACACATACACACACACATCTATCTATCATCTATTTACCTATCTATCTATTGATCTATCTATCTGTCTGTCTATCTATCTACCTATCTATCTATCTGTCATTGCTGCTTAAGAAACAGTAGGACACCACAAGAAGATCTACATAGCCAATTAACTTGAACTCGGGCAGGCTCATAAAGACTGAACCACCAAGAAAAAATAATTTGCATGGACTGATCCTAATCCCACTACAAACATGAAGTTGATGGGCTGCTTGGTCCTCAGTGGATCCCCTAACAATTGGAGTGGGAACTATCTCTGATTTGGACTCTGTTGCCTCCCTCTGGATTCCTAGCAGAGCTGCCTTTCCTGCCTCAGCAGAAGAGGAGGCACTTAGTTCTAATGTTATTTGTTATGCCAAAGTGGGTTGGCACTAGGCAGGGTGGGATGGGGGAAGGTGGAAGGGTGCAACTGAGAGGAGAAGAGGGATGGGGGTTGTGATTAGGGTATAAAATAAACAAATAAATTAATTAACGGAAAAAAACAAAACATAAAACTCTCAATGACTGGTTCGCCATCATGTCTGTCTCCTTTCTGCCATGATGATCATGGATCATCTGAAACTGTAGGCAACCCTCCAATTAAATACTTTCTTTTAAAATCGGTTCCTAGACTATGTTGTCTCTTTACCACTCTAGAGCAGTAACTAAGAAAATAGATGTCACTCCATCAAGAAAAAAATTGACTTTCTCTCTCCTGGCATAAATAAAATGCCAATAACTCCAATATCTTACATTTATTATGACATGATAAAATTTCTTCCCAACATGGTAAGCATTTGAGAAAATATTTTCTTTTTGGCAACATAGCCTCCATGGCAATGGAATATTTAATATTATATATTTTAAACATTATTCTTTCCTGTGGGGCATGATTTTTGCAATTTCTATTGCTTAGATATTGGAACTCAAAGAGAAATTCTAATTTTTTCCACTGTTAGTGATTATTTGTCTTTCAATTTCTTTTACATATCCTTGTACACATTTGTACTTGAGTTATATTGCAGTTCTTCTGATTTAAAAAATCATCTTTACCTCGTTTATTTGCCTTAATATTCTGTAGAAAAGTTATTATGTTTATTTGTTTACTTATTTGGGGGACTCTGTGGTGTACTTGAGGAGGGAAGAGGATAATTTGAGGAGGTTCTTTCCCTCCTTTCACCATAGGAGCCCAGAGAATCTAACTTAGATAATCAGACTTAACAGCTAATGCCTTTACCAACTGAGGTTTTTTGCTGGATAAAAATATTTCTTTGAATGTGTGGTGATCATTTGCTCTCTCATTCATAACTCACATTGAGGCATAAAAGCAAGACACAAAAGCTGTGATGGAATTCAGTATGGTTTTAAGTGAACTTGGTTCACATGAAGTTAGCCAGCACAGGGAATGTGTCCTGAGTCCCTGTTGTTGATATTTCTGGGTAATCTTCATACACTACCATCCCATCTGATGTGGGGAGTTTGGAAAATCCATTAGAACACAAAACATTATTTTTGTTGTTGAGAAAATAAAGGGAAATAGATTTGTCTATGTTCATTGCTTAGATTTTTTGTTTGTTTGTTTCAAATAAATAGAATTTTCTGCTGTCCTTTGGTTACTAAGGACAGACCATCAGTGTCTGTGGTAAACCAGAGCCAGAGAGCAATCATCCATATTTTTTCATGCTTTCTCCAAAGGGAAAGATTTGATACCTGATAATCCTTTATAATAACTGACACTTCAGTTTTCACTTTGGGAATGCAGTCTATTAATAACTACTTCAAAATATTAAACAATATATGGTATTTCTCTTTCTTACACCCTTCCATACTTGAGAACTACATGTCCCATTATACATATGTTGACTTCTATAGATGAGCTATAGGCATTTTATATTCACCTAATCCTGCTTTATTTATCTTTCCAACAGTTTTCCATTGCAACAAATATTTTTTGTGTCTTTCTTATACTATATACTGTTTTTCTTGTCTGTTTATTCATGTTTTTTACCTTTGGGGCTTCAGAAGAAAAAAAGATGATCTAGCTGCTTAATGTAGCATATATATTGCTGAATTTATGCCTTGCTTGTCTTCTCTATCTCTTTATCTTTGTCATTTAAGCAATGTTTCTAAAGAATCATTAAAATCACATGTGAATACTCTTCATATTCCAAAAATATCTATGTATTGCATTTTCATATGCTTCATGATTTGAATGCATATGCCTACTAAATGTACTGATTCTTTTAATCTGTCAATTGGCTCAAGTCATCTTAAACTACAAATTTATAAATATAATTGTATTTTAAAATATATGCACCTCTACATGTGTTGTCTTATTTGATAGTCCCAATACTACTTCTCCTTGTCACTCTAACAGTTATTAGATTTTCTTTTTCTTTTCTTTGTACAGAACTACATTAGACATTGGTTTCATCAACGAAAGAGATCCCACTGGAAGCCTACCTAGTGAATGATGAAAACTAAACTAAACCCATTACGGCCATTTATCTTCTCCCTAGTGAAAGTATTATCTATGTATATGTGTGACAACTGTCATTTATGAAAGAAAACTATATATATGGAAAGTTATATAGGATAATTGTCTTGGTGTCCCTCCCTGTTAAAGATAAATATATGAGATCACACGATCATTCTTACCTTTAATTTTGTCATACAGAGCCATCTATGGTTGGCAGTGTGATCAATATGATGGTAGGGGAAGGGCAAAACTAAAGAACTTACAGAAAGTTAAGTAATACCTCTAACTTAATTATCTTTAAAAATACATGCATTCTGAATAGATTCACCTAAATGGGTTGTTGCATGATATAAAAATGTTCATCATTTTAATATTATATATAAATGACCTCATCTATGTAAAAGATAATTGGGCATTTTATCCCCAGAAACACAAAATCTACTACTGACATTCTTTTTTCTTTTTTAATGTTTATTTATTACTTCAATTTACATCTCCATCACAGTCCCCTCCCTCACCCCTCCTGGGTCCACACTTCCACCCTCCTACCCTCTCCCAGTTCTCCCACCTATCCTACTCCAGTGTGGGGTGCCCTACATATCAGCCCCCTTCAGTTCAGCTGTCATATGAGGGTTAAGAGCATCCTCTTGCACTGAGGGCCTACATGGCAGCTCCACTAGGGCAAAGTATCCCACTAACAAGTAACAAAATCTATGTTCCTGTTCCTTGCAGTCTGTTGGTTGTAGGATAATTTTCCTACACTATATGGCTAAAATCCAGTTATAAGTGAATATATGCCATGTGCATCTTTCTGAGTCTGGTTTAGCTCACTCGAGATGAGCTTTTCTAGTTCCATCCATTTGGCTGCAAATTGCATGTTTTCCTTGCTTCTGATAGCTGAGTGGTATTTCATTGTGTAAATGTACCACAGTTTTGGTTTTTTTTTTTTTTTTATCCATTCGTCAGTTGAGGGACATCTGAGTTGTTTCCAGTTTCTAGCTATTACAAATAAGCTAGAGCTGCAGTTTCCCTGTGTCAGAATCATGATCGTGGACCTCCCAAACTGCTCTCAGGGCACTCTCGGGTTCAACATGCACCTTACAGAAGCAATGTGATCTGGTATAGCCCACATCACTCAGTCAGTGAGCAATGATCCAGGGTTGTTTCACTGCTCCAGGGTCATAGCTCTCTGTGTAATAACCTTGGTGTTCAGCTGAGGGGCAAAGCAGGTGCCATCGGGGAGTTCCGATGTGGAGTTCACACCCTGTCCACAGTGCTTGGATTCAGGGAGGCTAGGTTCCTTTTCCTGACCAGAATCACTGTGCTCCAGTCTAGCCTGCCTGAGCTACGGGGCTTCTGGCAGTTTCCCTTTAGCTACGGCATCAGATGGTCATGGTCCTCTCAAGCTTCTCACAGGGGGATCCCAATTTCAACTTATGCCTCTCAGTCAGAAGCTCTGTTTTCCCGTGATTCCCACTCGCAGGGGAAGCAAAAATAGTCCAGAACTGCTTTACTGCTCCGGATTGAGATCTAGATGCTGTAGACTGAATGACTTTCCAAGGTGGGCACAGGCAAGGAGTTCCAATATGGAAGTCACAGGTTCCTACAGCACTTGGACTCAGAGGAAGTTCAGTCGTCTTTTCCCTGTCAGAAGTGCTATGGTCCAGAGTAGCCTGTCTGGGTCAGCGGGGCTTCTAACAGTTTCCTTGTAGTTAGGGTCTCAGGGCTGTAGTTATGGTCCTTCCAAGCTACTCTCAGGGGCGTATCAGGATCAACCTGTGCCTCTCTGTCAGAAGCTCTGTGGTCCAGTGCAGCCCACTTGCTTGGACAGCACGCAAAGGTCCAGAACTGCTTTATTCCTCTGGGCTGAGATGTAGATGCTGTTTTCTGAGTGCCCATTGGAGCGTCCAGCCAATGTACCAGGCAAGGGAGGGTCAGGGAGTTCCAATATGTAGTCCTGTGTACAGTGTGCTTGGGCTCAGGGAAGCTCAGCACCTGTTAGTTAGATCCCCCAGTTACTGGTCAGCCAGATGCTGTCATGTTGCAAATCCAGGGAGAGTCACCCTCAGTCTTATGTAGTGGCTCCACTGATCTTCTTTTGGGTGTCAGAATGCCTGCAAGGAAGCTGCAGACTCAAGAACCTCTGGAGGGCCTCTGTTTGGAGGTCGAAGTCGTCAGTTTGTGTCCTGAAAATCCGATCTGCTGGCTCTTCCACTGCAGCAGGAAGTGCTCTGTCTGTAGTGTCTGGCATGTCTGTTCTTCCAGTGTCTATATATGCAGTGCAGAGTTCTTTATTGTCCCTGTCTTTTCTGGGCAAGCCCAGATAGGCTTTGTGCCTCTCAAACTGTTGTTCAGCAGGAGTATATCTCTGTGGTGGTCCAGTCTTTGTGTCTGAGCTTATTGCAGCCATCTTGCTGCTACTACTGACATTCTTAACACCATCATAACACTTCTGAAAATAAGATATTGGGGCTGGTGAGATGTCACACTTCATAAAAGCACTTGCTTCCAAACCTGAGGACTTGATTTCAATGTTATTAACTCACATTTTGGAAGGAAGTAACTAATTATTGCAAGTTCTCTTTTGAACTCTACAAGTACATCATACCATGCATACATACCCAGAAACACACACACACACACACACACACACACACACACACACACACACACACTTAAAAACATAAAGTGTATGACTCCACAGGTCAGAAGAATATCCATGATGCTAGATGTGTTCACATGTCCTCCAGATCTGGCAAAACATTGAGGAAACAAAGCTTCTCAAGGCAGCTTCATCTTACTACCCAAGCATCTTTTCAATGGCACTTAGCTTGAGCATACCACAAGATAAACAGGTATTGTTCTTACCTTCAACCCTGCAATATTTGCATGACTTTTGTTGTCACTAAAGTTTATGTTTTCACCATAACTTAAGTCCAAAAAGACACATGAGAGAGATGCACTGCTTGGATTCCTGCAGGGCAGTGCTTTGATTTCCAGATGTGTTCTCTGCAGAAGAATCATAACACAAATATCTCAGTCTGTATTACCTCTTCATTAGAAAAAAATTTTCATGAAGAACTAAGATTTTCAAATGGGACTAGGGTAGATGTATAATACTATGCTTTATTACTAGTACCAATAATGTTTGTACATCATAAAACAATTTACAGGGACCTGTTTAACAAGCCTGTCCATATTTATGGATTTTCCAACCTTAGCCTTATAAAAATGATCAGACCCTTTCCCTCTGTGAATTGATACTCCAAAGGGAAACATGCATTTTTTTTTTCTTACCTCTGTATAATCCTCAATCAGAAGTGACAAGGGAGCACACAGGCTTTTGGGAAAAAGTGATTTGGGACTAAAAGTATCTTTAATGGTATAACTGAACACTCAATTACACTCTGAAGAATTCCCTCTTTTTTTTTTCTTTTCCTTTTTTGCTTTACATTGTTTTGCTTCCTGACCTCCTAACCAACTGCCAATTTAAGGAGTATTTATGGCTTGGATACTAGGTGACAAGGTATTCTGCCAAGTACTAGAGATAAAGGGGTGCTCAGGGTCACATAACGAGGAGATATGACAAGTATTTTTAAAGTAATGAGGTTAGTGCTACAATATTTTATGCTGTGAGGCTGGGAGGGTTGCTCTGAGGCATTAACATGAAGTAGAGCCAGGAGAACACTAGAGCAGGGGCTTCTACCTTCTCCCTCACTTTATGGAGATCTCAGATACCAAGGTGATTCTGATATTCCCCATAGTTGGACTAACTTGTAGGTAGGCTATCAGTGGCCACAAGACCTCAACTTCCTTCCTTTTTTCTTTCATCTTTTAAATTTATTATTTTAGATGTTTTATCACAACAATGAAAAGCTGACTAATACACCAACAGTAATTGTATCTCTGACATAGCAGGAGTTACAGTGCGAATATTAAAGCATTTGATAAAAAAGGTAAAATTTAGACTGAAGTGCTTATGCCTAAATGAAACCCCAAAGCTAAGTAGGTGCTAACTATGTGGCTTAAAAGATAGGGTTAAAGTAGAGGTAGTATTCCTGCAATGTTTCCCAATAGCTAATACTTTGGGTCAGTTCTGGTATATGAGATATAACTCTAAGTCCTTTCCTATCTGTCTTAGCTGCTTTTCTTTCTTTCTTTCTTTCTTTCTTTCTTTCTTTCTTTCTTTCTTTCTCTCTTTCTTTCCTTTCTTATTTATTCACTGCCTTGTCTAGCCTCAATAGAAGATTTGCCTAATCTTACTGATATGCCAAGACTGGTTGATATGGATGGGAGTCCTCCCCCACAGAGAAGGGGAGGAGGGGTAGATGAGGGAGAATGTGAGAGGGAGGGTTTTTTAATCAACAGATTTACAGTGCACAAACATCTTTCCCAGGGACGTTTAAATCATCTCCTTGAAACATAATCATAAAGAATACATTATATATATAAAAGTTGGTGCTATAGTAGTTCAGAGTAGAATAGTGGTTTCCAGAGGTCAGGAAGAGGAGGGTGGAGAAGGAGGAGAGGTTGAACATTGGGTACCAATTGACAGTCAGGATCAAAAGGTGCTTTTACACAGTAAGATGACAGTAAGTTGGTCAGACATTTCATAACAAATATCTGAGAACATTTCATAAGGGAAGAAAGATTCCCTTTTGGCTCTTAATTTCAAAGGCTTAGTTCAAGTCTAGCTGGCCTCATGGCTACTAAGACCAGAGTGAGGAGAATCAGGGCTATCACAGCTGTCCTTTCCTTGAGGCAGACAGAAAGCAGAAAGAGAGTGATACAGGAAGAAGCCCTAGCAGGTACAGGCCACCCAGATGCCTACAACTCTCCTGGGTATACCAATTACTAGTAGCAGATGTACTAACTGTTAAATATCATCAGTGATAACAATAATTCCACAGTGGCTGAAAATTTCACTATAATTCTACATCTTCCTTTGGCCACTATATTATGAAGTTCAAATCCATGTGGATGTGTAAATCACTACAATAATATTTGCTAGGATATGAGCAATCTATTAAGCATTGTTTTCTTTTTGGTCACACATATGTACCAACAGATAAGTTATTGGGATGGGAATTGACTGAAAGGAAAATAATTAGAGGAGGGAATAAAGGTCAGAAAACCAATCATTGCCCTTTGTATTCCTGATGTATTGTGATATGTCAGTTAACTCACATGTACTCAGATGTTTATACAAATATAAGAGTGATTAGATGAGAGCATGAACAAACAACTAAAGCTTGCTCAAGAAATTTTAGTGTCATTCATACTAAAATAGAAAGACTTCCCAGGAGTGTATTTTTTAATTTTCTCTTGTTATAGAGAATGCCTTATTAAAGAAATGCTCTTGACTCTAATTTTCATTAGTGTATCAACAGGAGTAACCTCTACTTTTATGTATACATCTTTGTATATACATAATGTACATATGTGTATATCTTTATATATACTTATAAATAAAATTAAAAAATACTTACCTGATATTTTGAGACAAGGAACCTCCAAAGATTACATTGAATTCATTTTCTGGCCATCTAGACCTGAGCATGAAACTTACACTTAAGAGTAGTATTTCCCTAGTGAGACTCCTGTGGAGAAAGCTAAATTTTTATTTGTAAGCAGTTATCAATTAGAGATGGCTTCTAGGTTAGGGATGGGGGAATGTGTTCACTTCTTTCAGTTCTAGGACCTCATCTAGTGCAGAACTGCATAGGCCTTGTGAATGCTTCCTCTTTCTCTGTGAGTTCATATAAACATAAATCCTGTTGATTTGGAGGTCTTGATTTCTTAGGGGTCCTCTGTCTCCTCTGGCTCTTATCCTCTTTCCACTTCCTCCTCCACAGGGCTCCCTGAACCCTATGAGGAGAGATTTGATAGAGATATCCTATTTAGGACTGAGTTTCCCAAGGTCTCTCCTTCTCTGCATAATATCTAGCTGTGAGTCTCTGTATTTTTCCCATCCTCTCTAAAAGCAAACTTCTTTGATTGTGGATGAGCAAGGCACCAATCTATGAGTGTATCAGAATGTCATTAGTAGTCATTTTATTACTAATTTTTTGTTTCATTTTGTTTAGAACTACTGTATTTGATTTACCCTAGGTCCGTGGACTATCTAGTCTCATATTCCTGGTCACACAAGTAATGTACGATATAGATTCTGTCTCATGGAGTGGGCGTTAACTCAAAACAGATATTGGTTGGTTGTTCCCACAAGCTTTGTGCTAACATTTCACTAGCATATCAAAGGTTGTGTGACTGGGTTGGGGGTTTACATTTTTTCCTTTGGTAGTGTGTAGAATACCTCTCTGTACCAAAGACTCTAGAATGTAGGGGTAAACTTTCTATGTAAGCCCAAGATCAATCAATTCTCTATATTTGATGAGTTGTATAAGCATTTTCTTTAGCAATGGGGCTTCCCCACCAATTTGAAGAGATCAGCCTATAGTCTTGGCACCATCCTGACATGCATAGAGATTCCTATGGGACTTCTTTGGCCAACCACTCTTATTAGATGTAACCCAATCCTAGTACTGGAAGCTTCATTTAGTGACAACAGATGTACAGTTGATGCACTTTCTCTTTTTTTACTTAACAATTTCATTTAGATCTCCCTTCAAATATGTATATATTTTATGAAGCTTCTACCATAGCAGTTTTTATACTACTCCTCAAATGGCCCTTGATTTGACCTTTCTCTCCCTGTATTCATTCCCTCATCCTAGTCTTTCTTCCCCCTCCACACTTGATCCTCTAGTTCCAGTTCCCCAATCATCCATTCATAACTTTCTGTTCTGTTCTACTTACATATCAGTACCCCATTTTATAATTTTTATCACGTTAAGTTTCCTTTTCTCTGTTGATTTCTTTTCTAAACAACTAGTTCTTAAAGCTATTGAGGAGGGAAAAAAATCGAACAAACGAATAATGGGTGTTGAGGTACAATAGACCAAAACAAGGAGTCAGAATGAGGGTGAAGTAAGGAGCTGATTATACTGGGATGACTGCAGAGATATGCATTAAAAAGGAAAGGCAGTTGACCAAATAGAGAAAGAGTAAGCAAATAAGAACAGTGACTAGGGATGATGACAGCTAACTTTCTCACCCTAGAAGATAAATATAGAAAAACAAAATGACAATGTACTACTAGAAATAGGATGTGTAAATTGGAGGTATCAGAATGAACTCATGGGTAGAAAAGGCAGCCAATAAATGATAGATTGATTATACATAGATAAGTAGACAGGTGATACATGTATGGCCATACAGAGATATTCACTTTGTATACTAACAATGCTTTAGAACAGTCATATCTCCATACATTTATATAAACATCTAATGATAGATAATGCTTCTTCAACATAATTATCTGCCTACAAGGAAGTCGAGCTCCTTAGGTTATTGGTATCAGGCCCAAAATGAAAAAAAGAAAAATTAAAATGGTTCCAAAGCATTTTATTGTTACAATGAACAAGGCTATCAGTTGTTTTGGAAACATTTAAATATAGAAAATCTATGGTTATGATGCTCCTACTTCAGACACTGGAAATATTCAGGCATAAAAACTAGTAATGCTTATAACCTACTGAGATACATACAGATCCATAACCCCATGATGATATTAACAACTATGTTAGTAGATTATAATCTTGTTGGATAACAGCCTTAGGTTGTGCCTTAATTAATGAAAAAGGTGGGTAAGTGGTTTTTTTTTTTAATACTAGAGAAGATCTGGAAGTTCTATTTTCATCAAGGATAAAATTAATATTACCATCAATGGAATAAATTTAAATTGTATGACTTATGACAGAAAAGAAGAAGAGGAGGAAGAAGAAAAAGAGGAGGGAGAAGGGGAGGATGAAATCACTACTTGATACATTGAATATAAATGTAATTTCTACAAAATAACAATACCTACTCTTCAAAGGTTTCAATGAGTTAAAGCCAAGAAAAAACTGAAAATCTGTCTCTAAATAAATATGGTAGCTAACATAAAATACCTTGCATTGTTGATACTGTTGTAGGTGTGAAAGGCATTGTTATAAAACCTGGAAAAACCTGAGTGAGGGCTATAGACTGTACTTTGTCAGTAGTAACAAACCATGGCATATCCTTCTTCTGATGTTTGTACTAGTTAAGGGGCTATGCCTTTTTTATCCAAAGCATGCACTAAGTAAAGGGTATGATGATATGGAAGCTTACATTCATTCTGTTCCACAAAAAAATAGCTTTCTTGCATTATATTTACATCCCTCCCTGAATTCTTTCAAACTTAGAAGTGACTCCTTAGCAAGAAACATTTCCAATAAGCTTTTTGCACCCCTGTTTATACCCTCCTAAATTGTGTACAGAAGCTGTTTAGATGCATATGACTTCTTAGTAACATCTGAGATCAATGGTACTGGAATTAATAGGGAGAAGTCCATCACCATGAAATAAAAGAGATCCTTAAAAGGTGGTCAAAGCAGACATGACCCCTTATAAAAAGTGTTTCAGCAAAGTATCATTGGTGGGTTTTCATTACATTCTTCATGCTTTTCACCAGTTGCTTAAACTTCCAAGTTCATCATCCACCACCCTTCACCTGCCTTTTACCACCCTCCCAGTAAACAGATGATTTTATGTCAGTCCCCATTCAAATATGTCAAATGCCAAACCCATGCTGATTACCCCACAGTGCTCCATCAGTGCAACCAAACAATCCTGTGAGAGGTTTCCCATAAGATTATTACTTAAAAGAATTTGCTAACCAATGCCCAAAATAACATCACCTTATCTCTGGGCCTTCTATAAAGTCATGCAGTGATAGATTCAGAACTTGAGTGAGCTGGCAAATTAAATTCATAAGGGTTAGGTTCTAAAATTGGAATCTTTACCAATGCAACTATTAGAAATACTTTCAATGTAGACACACACAAGCTGAAGTGAACATGAACCTAAATCAATCCATTTATATATTTTGCTGTTAAATTGAGAAGGCAAAGTAAGATAATTTAAAATAGCCAACTAAAATAATCAACCATAGCTTTTTTGGAAATTTACCCATAGATCATTTGGTATGTGAATTAATACATCTCTGAGTATGTTGGTGGCTTAACTTAGACCTTTTCAGATATTGAAATGTAAACACACATATAGTCACCTAATTCATGAGGTCATTTCTCTTATGAATAGCCACAGTTTTCTATGTATCAGATCTTTGTATTCACAGGCAAGCATGAAGCACGTTAATATTCTTAGGCAGCAGAACTTTTTCCTCCTGTTTGGTTTGTGCAGGAAATATTTTTGACAATATGCGTTTGTCCTGAAACTTGTTAGAATAATAGTTGCCTAACTTTTGTTCATTTTTAACTTACAAGAATTTTATCAATGCTGCTTGAGTACCTTGACAGTTTTGAAAGATAACATCTTCTATATCCAGTTAGGAATAATTATGGACTGAAAAATTTAACGCTGTTCTGGTTTTGTCAGAGATATATCACTAGAGTCCCTTAAAAGTTTCAAGAATTCAGGGTATGTGAAAAGCAAAAGATCTAGGCGCCCCAACTTCCAGTGATAATGAGGACAACTGCTGCTTAGTGGCTGTAAATTAGATGTACTGTAGCTATTAAGGATAACCCATAAGGCATTTACTTCCACAAGATTCTGCAAGGTTGCTGCCTTTCAGAAACCACATATGAATGAAGTGGAAGAGTCCATGTTGTCATCAGGGACCGGTGCTGAAGTTGAGCTTCACCAAGTAGAAGATGCAACATCACACCTGGGATCCAGTCAATATCACTTCAGTGCAACACGATGACTGAGATCGCAGATTACATTGAAGCTTACAAAATTGAGGAAACGTGTTTTTCAGCTGTGGGTTTGTTATCCTTGGCTAATTCTCAAGATATTGTTTTTACCACAGGAATTTGAAAATACAAGTTAGAGAGGTGGTTAAAAAAACTTGTAGTTCTTCAAGAAGACCTGTATTTAGTTCCCAATACCCAGGCCAGGTAGCCCATCACCACCCACAGCACCAGTTCCTGAGGATTTGGATGACCTCTCCTGAACTCAACAACACTGTTTTCACACACACACATGCAAGATCACATATGCACATGCTGCACACACACTCAAATATAGCAGACACAGCACACATAGAACTAAAAATAGTGAGAATAATTTTATAAAATGAAAATAAAGAAGACATGTTGGAATAAGCCTGGATTCTAGAGTCATAATAGTCAGGTCCCTCTTTAGGTGTAGTATAACATGTAGCAATGACAAAGGAGAAAGTAATGTTTTCAGGCTTTTCCCCCTGAGTTTTCCGATTCCTATTCTCTCTTTCCCTGTAGCATCATTAAGTAGAAGTGTAGATGGAGAGATAGCTTGGCATTTAAGATCACTGGCAGATGGATTTCTTCTTGGGATTATGTTGCTATTGGGTGGAATGAGATTTCTTTTTTTTTTTCCTGTTTGTTTTGAAGAGATGTTAATGACAATTAACAAGAGAATTAGGCTCAACCTGATGCCACTTACACGGCATTTTGAAAATGGTAAAAACTGTGTGGTTATGGAAAGAAGGTCTAATTCAAACGCTGTGAGATCAGAGCACTAAATGTTAATGTGACTGCACTACACAAAGGTTAATATCGAGTTTCTATCCATGATGTCTTGGCAAACTAATAATGCATAGACAGGTCAAACTTGAAAACTATGCAAGCAAGTCCAAGATAATTGCAGGTATCAAGTAACTTGTTATATGGTGTGATATATGACCTACTGGGTGGCTCTGTGAGACACATCTATATAAAAAGGATTTGTGCAACTTTTAAGATCTCCATCATGTCTGTCTTGAGGAACCCACTTGTTTGACTTTTGCAGTCTTCTTATAAGATGAAAATCATGTAAGTTATTTAATGTAATGAACATTTATTGGATTTCTGATGCATACCAGGCATTGTAAGAAGTAACAGATGATCAATAGTGTTAGAAGTATGAGTGACCTCTGACACTAAGAGCTTATGGTTTGGTGGAGGACACCAGTCAAAGCACAGATGATAGCAGGAAGGCATAGTAATTCGATACTTTGCCTAGTCTTCAGAGTAGAGGAGGTAAGGCCAGGCGCTTTCCATTTAACTCCCTTCACTTAAGTAGGATTCTAAGACATTGGCATTTCTATGATTCTTTTGGTCGTCCGCTAACTTTTGTACACCACATGAAATTTAAGAATGTAACAACCATTCTTTTGCTCCTAATTCTGGGGGGTGAATCAAGTGGCTGTTTTGGTTTTGAACACCTTGTCTTATTGCTAGTGTCAGTTGTCAATGTCTATGGGGCCGAAACATCTGGGATGGCTTTCTTCTCATGTCGAGACAGCCACGAAAGACTGGTAAAGCACCTAGGAATGACCAGCCTCTCATCATCTAATGGTCAAGTTCCTATTTGGAGCTTTCCCTGTTTTGGCCTAAGAACTGCCAACAGCAGGGGATGAAAGGAACAAATTTGCAAGAACTGTTTAAGTCTTCATGTATTCCAAATTTGCTAGTTAGTGCCACCAAACCAAAGCAAGCCATATGGCCTAGCTCAGATTCAAAGACAAGTTTTTAAAGCTAGTTTTATTTTATCATGGAAATTTAAAACTATTCTTTATTAACCATAGTTGAGAGGAGAACTGAACTTTGTCTTCTGCATCCCACGTTTATTTTTTCAAGTCCCTTTTTTAATTGTAAGTATATGAGTGTTGTGCCTGCATGTATGTATGTACCATGTGCTTGCAGTCGTAGGGGAGGCCAGAAGATGGTAGTGATCTCTTGAAATGGTATTTTGGTTGTGGGTGCTGGGAACCAAATCTGGGTGTTCTACAGGAGCAACAGTACTGTGAACTTCTGGGAAAATTGGGCCATCTCTCCAGTCTTTGAACCTTTTTTCTTGATAAAAGTTTAAAATTTTTCAACTCCTTTTAGTTTTTGGATTAATTTTATACTGTCTTTTACACGTCTGTCTCTCTCTCTCTCTCTCTCTCTCTCTCTCTCTCTCTCTCTCTCTCTTCCCCCCACCCCAGTCTGTGTGTGTGTGTGTGTGTGTGTGTGTGTGTGTGTGTGTGTGTGTTTCTGTGTGCGCGTGCTGGCTAGTTTCTCCCTAATTCCATCTCATTGTTTTAATACATGTTCTCTCACTAAACCAAGACCTCAGCCATTTGGCCACTGAACTCTAGAGATCCTCCTGCCTCCTGTCTTAGTACCTGGTACTAGGATTCCAGACACTTGCTGCTGTGCCTGTTTTATCACGTGACCTACTGGAGACTTCCCTTCAGGTCCTCTTGCTCACACAGAAGGCCCTTTACCATCTCACTGTCTCTTCAGCCCTGAATTTTAAACCACTTACACTGACTTGAAAAGTTCTTCCCCAGTTCTTTCCTGTTCAATCTCGGACTCAAACAATGCCTGGCAATAAAACTTTAGCTAGTGAGTTATACAGATTACCCTTTAAATGTTTTCTATGATAACATTTGCTTGTTCTTTAGGGCATAACACAAGTCTAACTTTTTTCTCAGATATTTTTATTTTTGTATACAGGATGAGAAAAATTTTGTGTAAATTCACTATATCTAAATTGCTTCCAAAAGAATTGTCTGCTATTGATTTTCCTAAACTCAGAACTGTACCTATTCCCTGATGCACATGTTTTTATTCTTACTCGTAAAACCACTAGGATTTTGTTAAGCACTTTTTACATGATTGTCTTCCCTTTTTGTCTCTGTAATAAGAAATCAAGCCCCTTAAGAACCACAGTTATTTCTTTTATGTTTGATCCTTCATCAGATGACTCTTGTTCTCCTATATACATACCAAATTGAGTATTCTTTGTGAAAAAAAATTATACGTGCCCTTTACAATTTTATTTTTGAAAAGCAAGCAAAACTGGGTTCTTATCAACTTTTTAGATTGTAAAATATTTGCCCATTCCACTATTTTGATTTTCAACTAAGAAGCGCAAAGTAATTAAGACAATGAATACTGATTAAATGGCTCAGTACTAGCATTTGTTGCCAAATCTGACAACAGCCTAAGTTTCTGTGATCTCTGGGTCCCACATGATGGAAGAAGAAAATAAAATTAACTGCCCATGAGTTACACTCTACCTTCCACATATATGCCATGACTTACATGTACACACAAATATACACACATACATACATCACAATAATAGAAATAAAATGAATTTAAAAATTAAAGAACAAAGAGGAGAGATAGTTTGCAAATTCTTGTTGCTCACCCATTTTGACCTGAGTTGAAATTTCTGACACCCTTGTAAAAGTCAGGCAAAATGGGACACATCTGAAATCCCCCTACTGGCAGGGTGCAGAGATAGGCAGATCCCTGGAACTTGTTGGCCAGCTAATTTTGCTGAATTGGTGAGCTCCAAGTTCAGCGAAAAATCCTACCTTGAAAAAGAAAGTGGAGGATCCAAGATGGCACCAACCATAGAGCATTGTATCTGAGTAGTAGGTGAATGAGATTGGTCACTGTGGAGTGAATGTGAGGTCCCCTAGCCAACTGTGAAACACATATGGTGTCTGAATTTCCGCAGTGAACACTGAGACTGGTCACCAACCGAAACAGCTCACGCAGATCCTAGGAACACCATCCTGAGATCAGCCAGCTCCGTCATCGGCCTGGAGAGGAGTGCCAGCTAGCCCACTATTGGATCCAGCCCACTGCTCCAGCCACAGATCAGTGGCCACACCTGTCTGCCTGATATCTAGCACGTGGACCTGTACACCCAACATGGAAAAACAGCTGGCCCACAAGAGCAAAGATAAGTAAGATTTTGTTTCTGGATTTCCCAATATGGCAGCACAGTGTGGACTGTAGCTGAGTGGCAGAGACCTAACCCAGTCACAGCAAAGCAATTAGGAGCCAAGACTGACTGCCAACAGAGCTGGCAACTGTGTGTTCTCTACAAATATTGGGGTGGGTCACTCACCCTAGCACTGAAGCTTTTGAGGCAGACAGCAACAGGCACACTGAGGCTGGCAAATGTCTTGGGTGGAGCTCCCTGCCTGCATGGTCAGCCTAGCTGTGGAACCAGAACGACTGTGTCAGTGAGAGGAGAACCCAGGCCCAAGCACAGCTCTACCTGCCTTTCTGAGGAGACCTGAAAGCTCTCAGGTCCTCAGAGGATAGACCCCTCCCCACTCCAATCCCCTGTATATTGGTCCAATTGGGTCACAACCAGTTGAGGAGAGCAGCAGTAAATCTCCAAAAGCCAGTCTATTACAGGAACCTATCCACTAACTGGAGGTGGACACCAGGATCTCAGGATCAGCCAACCCCCAGAAAAGGAAGTTTTCCTGAGTATGAAGATCAACTGACATCAGAAACAAACAGACTACACAGGGGTCAATCAGATGACAAAAGGTCAGCTCAAGAAAATGGCAAAAAAAAAAAAAAACTCAAAAAATATGATGTCTCCAGAACCTAGCTATAATGCTACAGACAACTCTAGACATCCTAACACGATTGAAGCAAAGGAAAATAACCTTAATCCTACGCTTATATTAACAATAGAAGGCCTAAGGGAGGAAATCAAATATCTCAGAGAGCAACAACAAAATAGTGCAAAAGAGGTGATGGAAATGAATAAAGCACTTAAAGGAATGGAAGACCTGGAAAGGGAAGTTGAAGCAATAAAGAAAATCCAATCTGAGACATCCATAGAACTGGACAACCTTAAGAAAAGAATAGGTATTACAAATAAGGCTGCTATAAACAAAGATGAGGAAACTTCCTTATGATTCCGTGAAGAGGCATTTGGGTATATACCCAGAAATGGTATGGCTGGGTCCTGAGGCAGAGCTATTCCAAGTTTTTTAAGATATCGCCAGAATGACCTCCATAGTGGTTGCACAAGCCTGCATTCCCACCAGCAATGGAGTAGGGTACCCCTTTCTCCACACCCTCGCCAGCATGTGCTGTCATTTGAGTTTTTTATTTTAGCCATTCTGACAGGTGTGAGATGGAATCTCAGAGTCATCTTGAGTTGCATTTCTCTGATGATTAAGGATGTTGAGCATTTCTTCAAGTGTCTCTCAGCCATTAGGGATTCCTCCTTTGTGAATTCTCTATTTAGCTCTGTCCCCCATTTTTTGATTGGATTATCTGGTTTCTTGGCATTTAATTTCTTGAGTTCTTTGTAGATATTGGATATTGGCCCTCTGTCAGATGTGGGGTTGGTGAAGATTTTCTCCCAGTCTGTAGGCTGCCGTTTTGTTTGAATGACAGTGTCTTTTGCCTTACAGAAGATTTTCAGCTGCATGAGGTCCCACTTATTGATTGTTGATCTCAGGTCCTCAGCTGTTGGTGTTCTGTTCAGGAAGTTGTCGCCTGTGCCAATTAGTTCGAGGGTTTTTCCCACTTTTTCTTCTAGTAGATTTAGTGTGACCGGCCTTATGTTAAGGTCTTTGATCCACTTGGACTTAAGTTTTGTACAGGGTGATAAGTATGGGTCTAACTTCATTCTTTTACAAATGGACATCCAGTAGGACCAGCACCATTTGTTGAAGATGCTGTCCTTCTTCCATTGTGCCGTTTTGGCTTCTTTGTCAAAAATTAGGTGGCCATAAGTGTGTGGGTCTATTTCTGGATCTTCAATTCGATTCCATTGATCTACTGGTCTGTTTCTATACCAATACCATGCTGTTTTTACAACTATTGCTCTGTAGTACAGCTTGAAATCTGGGATGGTGATAACTCCAGATTTTTTTTATTGTACAGGACTGATTTAGCTATTCTGGGCTTTTTGTTGTTGCATATGAAATTGAGGCTAGCTCTTTCCAAGTCTATAAAGAATTGTGTTGGTATTTTGATAGGAATTGCATTGAATCTATATATTGCTTTTGATAGGATGGCCATTTTTATTATGTTGATCCTACCTCTCCATGAGCATGGGAGATCTTTCCATCTTCTAAAGGCCTCTTCCATTTCTTTCTTAAAGGGCTTGAAGTTCTGGTTGTACAGGTCCTTAACTCGCTTGGTTACAGTTACCCCCAGGTATTTTCTGTTGTTTGCGGCTATTGTGAAGGGGGTTGTGTCCCTTATTTCTTCCTCAGCCCATTTGTTTGTTGTATAAAGAAGGGCTTCTGATCAAAAACTCAAATGACAGCACATGTTGGCGAGGGTGTGGAGAAAGGGGTACCCTACTCCATTGCTGGTGGGAATGCAGGCTTGTGCAACCACTATGGAGGTCAGTCTGGTGATATCTTAAAAAACTTGGTATAGCTCTGCCTCAGGACCCAGCCATACCACTTCTGGGTATACACCCAAACGCCTCTTCACGGAATCATAAGGAAGTTTCCTCATCTATGTTTATAGCAGCCTTATTTGTAATAGCTAGAAACTGGAAACAACCGAGATGTCCCTCAACCGAAGAATGGGTCAAAAAACTGTGGTACATCTATACAATGGAATGTTATTCAGCTATCAGGAACAATGAAATTATGCAATTTGCAGACAAATGGATGGAACTAGAAAAGCTCATCCTCAGTGAACTAACCCAGACTCAGAAGGACACATATGACATCTATTCACTTATAGTAGGATTTTAGCTATATAGTAGAAGGTATCGATACTACAACTAACACACCAAAGGGAACTTGGACATAGACTTCTTATTTTTAATTTTTATTCTTTAACTATTTTTTATACATTAGTTATATTTTTTCTATTTTTTAGTCTTTTTTATCTATTGTATGCTTATTGGTTTGTTTGTTTAGTAGTTCTCTCTCCCCGGCAACGAGACACTTTTCACTGATGGTACTGCTTTGTAGATCCCCAATGAATGAAGAGGCTCTTGGCCCTCATACGTCCTCTCAACTGAGATGAAGGACTGTTATATAAGGACACCCCACCCCAGAGAAATGAGATGGAAGGGTTAGGAGGTAAAGAAAAAAAATGAAATGTGATTTTTCAGCCTTTTACTACTAATTGTCATAAACTGTTTAGGATAATTAAGAAATGCAAACTAATGGTTATGCAAGCCGGTCATTCAGTTAGGTACTATGACAGCCTATTATAGTTACTTCCTAAGCTAATCAGAAATAAACCGGCAAGAGACAAGCAACATCTGCTTACCCTAATATAAGAGATAGATAGGGCCTCTTCAAAAACCTCAAGAGATCTGCAGAATATGGCATTCAAAGATGTTTTCCTAACTTTAGATTTTTTTATATCAAGACATATCAACTCCTGACAGCACCCCCTATTCTCCTCCAAGTAGAAGATGAGCATCGAAGAATCTCCAGTGGGAGATGATTGAATTAGTCGCAAGCATATCTCTTGGTAGGAAAAGCCCCTTGCCCCAACTGTAGACAGAATGCTGTTCAAAGAGGACAAAACCTGGAAGCAGGTAAGTTGACAGCCTAGCTCTGCCAAGACAGGGTAGGTAAGTCCTTCATAACCCCTGCTCTACAATCAATGTCTGTCAGAGAAACGGGGCCAAATGACTGAAGATGGATGCTGTAATGTATGGAGAGAAAATGGGAACTGTCCAGGCAGCCACAGGTATGTCATTTCTTAGTTTGGGAAGCTGCAGGCCCTGTACTTCCTATAAAATCAGATATATTCATCCCTCTCAGGTCTCTGAGGTGGTTGAATAACAGATAGCTAGAGTCTCATAATTTAATTTTGAGTTGTTTAGGAGTCAAGAGAGTGTTATAGATCTAAGAAGATACTTTAAAATTGTGTTGCAAGTTAGTATGAATGTTGAGTCAGACATAGAACTTTAAACTCATGGAGATGTTTAGATAGTAGAATGTTAAAGTCAGGTACCAAATATATACGGACTGGTCATTGGGAATGTACGTTAAGCCATATAACCCTCATAACTGTGGCCTAATTACCTTTGTTGTACTGTATTGTATTTGTTATTATAAGAGAAAGAGCCATTTGTTGGACTGAAAGGGGAAACTGTAGGGAGAAATAAGATATACCTTAAACTTAAAAGAAAAAAAAAGGGAAGAGGATGGGGGTTGAGGGTGGGAGGGTGGGACTGGAGGGGGAATAGGGAGGGGACTGAGATTGAGATGTAACTTGAAGAAATAAAAAATAAAGGAAAAAAAAAAGAAGGGCTTCTGATTTTTTTGAATTAATTTTGTATCCAGCCACTTTGCTGAAGGTGTTTATCAGCTGTAGCCCCTATTCTCCTCCAAGTAGAAGGTGAACATCGAAGAATCTCCAGTGGGAGATGACTGAATTAGTCGCAAGCCTATCTCTTGGTAGGAAAAGCTCCTTGCTCCAACTGTAGACAGAATTCTGTCCAAAAAGGACAAAACCTGGAAACAGGTAAGTCTACAGCCTAGCTCTGCCAAGACAGGGTAGGTAAGTCCTTCATAACCCCTGCTCTACAATCAATGTCTGTCAGAGAAACGGGGCCAAATGACTGAAGATCGATGCTGTAATGTATGGAGAGAAAATGGGAACTGTCCAGGCAGCCACTGGTATGTCATTTCTTAGTTTGGGAAGCTGCAGGCCCTGTACTTCCTATAAAATCAGATATATCTATCCCTCTTAGGTCTCTGAGGTGGTTGAAGAACAGATAGCTAGAGTCTCATAATTTAATTTTAAGTTGTTTAGGAGTCAAGAGAGTGTTATAGATCTAAGAAGATACTTTTAAAATTGTGTTGCAAGTTAGTATGAATGTTGAGTCAGATATAGACCTTTAAACTCATGGAGATATTTAGATAGTAGAATGTTAAAGTCAGGTACCAAATACATATGGACTGGTCATTGGGAATGTATGTTAAGCCATATAACCCTCATAACTGTGGCCTAATTACCTCTGTTGTACTGTATTGTATTTGTTATTATAAGAGAAAGAGCCATTTGTTGGACTGAAAGGGGAAACTGTAGGGAGAAATAAGATATACCTTAAACTTAAAAGAAAAAAATGGAAGAGGATGGGGGGTTGAGGGTGGGAGGGTGGGACTGGAGGGGGAATAGGGAGGGGACTGCGATTGAGATGTAACTTGAAGAAATAAAAAATAAAAGAAAAAAAAAGAAAAGAATAGGAACTACAGACACTAGCATCACCAACAGAATACAAGAGATGGAAGAAAGAATTTCAGGCTCAGAGGATAAAATTGAAGAGATTGATACATCTGTCAAAGAAAATGTCAAATCTAAAAAAGTCCTGACACAAAACCTTCAGGAAATCAAGGACACAATGAAATCTCAGAATAATAGGAATAGAAGAAAGAAAAGAGTCTCAGCTCCATGGACCAGGAAATATCTTCAACAAAATCATTGAAGAGAATTTCCCAAATCTAAAAAAGAGATGCCCATAACTGTACAAGAATCTTACAGAACTCTAAATAGATTAGACCAGAAAAGAGAATCTTCCCGCCACATAATAATCAAAACACTAAATGTACAGAACAAAGAAAGAATATTGAAAGCTGCTAGGGAAAAGGGTCAAGTAACATATAATGTCAAATCTATCAGTATTACACCTAACTTTTCATCAGACACTAAAAGCTAGAAGGTCCTGGAGAGACATCTTGCAGACGCTAAAAAACCACAAATGCCAGGCCAGAGAATATTCCCAGCAAAATTGTCAATTAACATAGAAGGAGAAAACAAGATATTCCATGGCAAAGCTAAATTCAAACAATATCTATGCACAAATCCAGCTCTACAGAAGCCATTAAAAGGAAAACTCCAATCCAAAGAGGTTAACTACACACAAGAAAGCACAGGAAGCAAATAACTCACCTTCAAAAAAACCAAAAGAAGAAAAGTTCACTCACACATTATTTCCACCAACATTAAGATGGAAGGAAGTAACAATCACTGCTCATTAATATCTCTCAATATCAATGGACTCAATTCCCCAATAAAAAGATACAGGCTAGCAGAATGGACGTGAAAAAAGATTCACACATTCTTCTTCTTACAAGAAACATACCTGAGCAAAAAAGATAGGTATTATCTCCAATTAAAGGGCTGGAAAAAGATATACCAAACAAATGGACCCAAGAAGCAAGCTGGAATGCTTTCTAGTATCCAAGAAATTAGACGTTCAACCAACATTAATTAAAAGAGATGGGGAAGGACACTACATATTCTTCAAAGGAAAAATCCACCAAGATGAAATCTCAATACTAAACATTTATCCCCCAAATGCAAGACCACCCACATTTGTTAAAGAAACACTACTGAGGCTCAAATCCCACTTGAACCTCACACATTAATAGTGGGATACTTCAACCACTCTCACCACTGGACAGATCAACAATGCAGAAACCAAACAGAGAAATAATGAGCCTCACAGATGTCATGAATCAAATGGACCTAATTCATATCTACAGAACATTTTACCCCCAAAACAAAAGAATATACTTTTTTTCTCAGCACCTCATGGAACCTTTCCAAAATCGACCATGCAGTGAATCACGAAGCAAGCCTCAACAAATACAGGAAAATTTAAATTACCCCTTGTAATTTATCAGATCATCATGGAATAAAGCTAGACTTCAACATTCTACCAGACATTCAAAGAAGAGCTAACACCAATATTCTTCAAACTCTTCCACAACATAGAAACAGAAAGAATACTGCCAAACACATTCTATGAGGCCACAGTTTCCCTGATACCTAAACCTCACAAAGACCCAATGGAGAAAAAAAATTTCAGACCAATTTCCCTTATGAACATGGATGCAAAAATACTTAATAAAATACTTGCAAACTGGATCTAAGATCACATCAAAGGTATCATACACCATGATCAAATAGGCTTCATCCCAGGGATGCAGGGGTGGTTCAACATTAGAAAATACATCAATGTAATCCACCACATAAACAAGCTGAAAGAAAAGAACCATATGATCATCTCATTGGATGCTGAAAAAGCTTTTGACAAAATATAGCACCCCTTCATGTTAAAAGTCTTGGAGAGATAAGACACACAAGGACCATATTTAAACACAATAAAGGCAATTTACAACATGCCAATAGCCAACATCAAACTAAATGGAGAGAAACTTAAATCATTTCCTCCAAAATCAGGGACAAGGCAAAGCTGCCCACTCTCTCTGTATCTCTTCAACATAGTCCTTGAAGTTTTAGCTAGAGCAATAAGACAACTAAAGGAGATAAAGGGGATACAAATTGGAAAGGAAGAAGTCCAATTATCCCTATTTGGAGATGATATGATAGTATACATAAGTGATGGAAAAAATTCCACCAGAGAACTAATACAACTGATAAACAACTTCAGCAAGGTGGCTGGATACAAAAATCAATTCAAAAAAATATTGGAAGCCCTTCTTTATACAAAAGATAAATGGGCTGAGGAAGGAATTAGGGAAACAACACTCTTCACAATATCCACAAACAATATAAAATACCTGGGGGTAACTCTAACCAAGCAAGTGAAAGACCTGTATGACAAGAACTTCACATTCTTGAAGAAAGAAATCAAAAAGGACATCAGAATACAGAAAGATCTTCCATGCTCATGGATAAGTAGGATCAACATAATAAAAATGACCATCCTACCAAAGCCATATACAGATTCAATGCAATCCCTATCAAAATACCAACACAATTCTTTGTAGACCTGGAAAAAATTTTCTCAACTTCATATGGAATAATAACAAGCCCAAAACAGCTAAATCAATCCTGTACAATAAAAAAACATCTGGAGGTATCACCATTCCTGATTTCAAGCTATACCACATGGCAATAGTAATAAAAACAGCATGGTATGGGTATAGAAACAGACCAGTTGACCAATGGAATCAAATCAAAGTCCCAGAAATAAATCCACACACCTACGGTCAATTTATTTTTTACATAGAAGCCAAAACCATACAATTGAAAAAGGAAAGCATCTTCAATAAATGGTGCTGGTCTAACTGGATTTTAACATGTAGAAAAATGCAAACAGATCCATACCTTTCACCCAGTTTAAAAAAAAAAAGTAAGTCTAAGTGGATCAAAGACCTCAACATAAATCCAGACACACTAACATTAATAGAAGAGAAAGTGTGGGGAAAAGCCTGGAACTAATTGGTACTGGTAGCAACTTCCTGAACTGAACAACAATACCTCAGGTGCTAAAACAAACAATCAATAAATGGGACCTTATGAAATTGAAAAGATTCTGCAAGGCAAAGGACACTGTCCTTAGAGCAAAACAGCAGCCTACAGACTTGGAAAGGATCTTCACCAACCCAACATCCGACAGAGGGCTACTATCCAAAATATATAAAGAACTGAAGGAATTAAAAACCAAAAAATCAAATAACCCCATCAAAAAATGGGCACAGAGCTAAATGGAGAATTCACAGAAGAGGAGTTTCTAAAGGCCAAGAGGCACTTGAAGAAATGTTCAACACATTTGGTCGACAGGGAAATGCAACTTAAAACAGCTCTGAGATCCATCTAACACCCATCAGAATGGTTAAGATAAAAAACTCAAATGACATCACATGCTGGCAAGGATGTGGAGAAAGAGGAATACTCCCCCATTGCTGGTGGGAGTGCAAACTTTTAAAACCACTTTGGAAAACAATCTGGAGATATCTTAGAAAATTGGGAATAGTTCTAGCTCAAGACCCAGCCATACCTCTCTTAGTCATATATCCAAAGGATTCAAAATGAAACCAAAGGTCGTTGCCTCAACAATGTTAATTGCAGCTTTATTTCTAATAGCCAGAGACTGGAAACAACCCAGAGGTCTTTCAACTGAAGAATGGATTAAAAAAAAACAACTCTGGTACATTTATACAATGGAATACTACACAGCTATCAGAAATGAGGAAATCATGCAATTCGAAACCAAATGGATGGATCTAGAAAAACTCATTGTAAGTGAGCTGACTCAGTCCCAGAAAGATAAACAAGGTATGTACTCTCATCCTACAACCCATAGACCAAAATAGATAGGAGCCTAACATATCTATCCTAGGAAAAATTTCACCCAGCAGTAAGTCATGGAATCTTCTGCAGGTTAGTGGAACACCTTACCCTAGATGGTGTGCCATATCATGCCCCAGTAAAAGTAGAAGCTCTTGGCCCTCACATGACTGAAGAACTGAGGGAGTATGATATGTGAGGGCCCACCTCATCTGAGGAGAAGGAGACTAACAAGTAGAGGAATAATAAAGGAAAGAAGGAAGGAGGGAGGGAAGGAAGGAGGGAAAGAGGCAGGGAGGGAGGCAGGGAGGAAACTAGGTTCTGGAAGTAACTTGAGAAAACAATAATACTTTTTTATAGAAGAGTTAATAAGCTTAAAAATATAATAAAAATACAATATAAAATTTTCAAACTATAATTTATCAAAAGTATACTTGTTTTACTGGTATGAAAGGAAAAATGGCCTTAATTTCAGATTGGAATGTTAGACTACAGGTTGCCACATAGCTCACACAAAGTTGATAGCAGCTTAAAAGGGTTTTTTTTGTAGATAATAAAGGATATTTTTGTGATTAAGCATTAAAAAGCAGATAAGAGGTTTAAAATGTTGCAAATAAATTATAGGTTACTACAGTTCAACCTGGTTTTCTAAACCTCCAAGAGTTGAAAAAAAATTGGAGCTAAGGTAAAATAAATGAGAAGCATGATGTTAGCCCATGCCTTTAACTCCAGCAGAGACAGGAGGATCACTATAGAGTTAGTTGTCTTATAAATTCTAGAGTTACAAGGAACAGGGTGGTTATGGTGCACACCCTCAATCCCATCATTTCAGAGGGATATACCCTTAATCTCAACACACTAGAGACAGAAACCTGCAGATCTCGGAGTTCAAGGCCAGCCTACACATTTAAACTCTAAATAGAGAAAAACTTTGATCCAGGGGTGGTGGAGCACATCTTTAATCCCATCAGTTGGGAAGCACATGCCTTTGATCCCAATACTTAGAATGCATAGACAGACAAATAGGATTTGGAAGAATTTAAGTTTAAAAGCTACTAACAAAAAAGCATTCTGAAATTCAAAGTGAATTGTCCTTTGAGATCTCAAAATATACTTACAGGTTTGTTTAATTCCAAAATATCAAAATAATTTCTTTTTAAATCTCAATTAAAGATAATACTTTTTATATTGCAAAAAACCGAATTTGCTCCAGGAAAAATATTACATCCCCCCCCTTCAAAAAAATTAGTGTCCCAGAGTTAGGATTAGGGCAGGGCTCTGTTCTTATCTTTCCAGGAGATTTAAAGCATTCATTTAAGGAACCCAGAGACAACCGGACAACTTAAACCTCAGAAGAAAACAGATCAGACACCAAAGAAGATAAGCAGCCCAGACGATCCAACCTTGCAGGCTTCCTCAATAGCTGTTTCCTCAAAAACTACAACTCAAAATCGCTAAGATTGTTCAGCTCCACAGACTGTTCCAGCCAGAACTTCAGTAAAGCCCTGAAGTTCAGCTTCTGGCTACAAACTTCTTAGGACATTTAAATAGCTGAGCACAAAAGGACTGAACATCAAATTATTCTATTTTCATGCTTAACCATTTTTCCATTCTTATTGGGGCCCCAAACAGGTTTACTATGTCCCAAATCAGCAGGAAGTCATTTTAAGAGAGTAACATCCCAACTCAGGAAGATGGGGTGGGTGATTTTCTTCCCTTTGGTCATTTGATGGGTTATAGATACTTCTTGTTATTTAGGGGGAGAGATTACAGGCTGTTAAATGGTCTTGTTAAATAGGTTTTGGAGGTTAGACCCAGGGATTTCTCTCTTTTTCTTTTCTGTATCCTTCTTTTTCTCCTGTGTAGGGGTGAAAAGACTTGAGAAAAAAAATGGGATATAGACCTAATATAGGAATGACAAAGAAAAAAAGGAGAGATTATTTAATATGCTCTTATACCTTTGTATATTGATACAAAATTAAGATTATATTTGGCTAAATCAGTGTTGATCTTTGTATATTGATGCAAAATTAAGATTATATTGGGCTACATCAGTATTGATCCTTCTATATTGATACAAAAGTAATATTATATTTGGCCACATTGGTATTGATCTTTGTATATTGATTCAAAATTAAGGTTAACTCTTTTTAAGGTATTATACCTAAGGTAACACTTAAAAACAAAATGTGAAGTTTTGGCCTTTTGTTAGCAACTGTCATAAACTGTTTAGGAAAATTAAGAAATGCAAACTAATAGTCATTCAAGCATGTCATTTTGTTAGGTACTAGAGAAGTCTATCACAGTTATTTTCTAAGTTAATCAGAAATCAAGTTGCTAAGAGACAAGCAACATTTGCTTATCAAAATATAAGGAGATAGATAGGTGGTCTTCAAAAACCTCAAGAGATCTGCAGAATATGGCATTCAAAGATGCTTTCTTAACTTAAGATTTTTTTTGATATTGAGACATGTCAGCTCCTGACAGCACCCCTATTCTACTCCAAGTAGAAAATGAGCATTAAAGAATCTCCAATTGGAGATGGTTGGATTAGTGGCAAGCTGTCACTTGGCAAGAAAAATCCCTTGCTTCATGTAGACAGAATGCTGTCCCAAAAGGACAAAACTTGGAAGCAGGTAAGTTGACAGCCTAGCTCTGCCAAGACAGGGTAGGCAAGTCCTTCATAATTCTGGCTTTCCAATCAATGTCTATCAGAGAAATAGAGCCAAATGACTGAAGATTGATGCTGTAATGTATGGAGAGAAATTGGGAACTGTCCAGGCAGCCACTGGTATGTCATTTCTTAGTTTTGGAAGCTGCTGGCCCTGCACTTCCTGTATAATCAGATATATTTATCCCTTTCAGGTCTCTGATGTGGTGGAAAACTAGATAGCTAAAGTCTCATAGTTAAATTTTGAGTTGTTTAGGAATTAAGGGGGTGTTCTGGATCTAAGAGGATGTTTTTAAAATTGTGATGCACGTTAGGATGGAAGCTGAGTTGGATATAGAACTTTAAACTCATGGAGATGGTTGGATAGTAGAATGTTAAAGTCAGTGGCCAAATACATATGGGCGGGACATTGGGAATGTATGCTAAGCTTTACATTCTCACAATTCTCGTAATTATGGCCTAATTATTTCTGTTGTTTTGTATTGTATTTGTTGTTATAAGAGAAAGAGCCATTTGTTTGACTGAAAGGGGAAGCTGTTGGGGGGAAAATAAATACCTTAAATTTAAAAAAAAGGAAGTGGATGAGGGGGTTGAGGGGTAAGAGTGTGGGAGGGTGGGACCAGAGGGGGGAGTAGGGAGGGGATTGTGATTGAGATGTAATTTGAAGAAATAAAAAATAAATTAAAAAAAGGAAATTGGAGAGTGTCTGACAAAGACACTTAAATGTGCCCCCAGGGTCTGCATAGTCATGTGAACATATGTACACTAGCACACACAGAAACACACACAGCACATGCATACATATATCCTTACATACACAATGAATGCAGAATGAATCATTTCAAGACACAGGAGTTAGAAATATAGAGTAAGAAATAAATAGCCATATCGTACTTTGAATATAAAATATATAGTCAATGTATCTTTTTTTCTTCAGAAAGTCTTTGTTTTCATGATTTTTGACATCTACTGAGAATCCAGGACAGAAAAGGTACTCATTATCTACTGGATCACATGGTGATAGTCCAAAGCAGAACAAACGGCCACGCCCCCTTCACAGAACTTTGAAAATTCTCATGTCGATTGTCATTTGTTCCTAACTTTGTGTTGCATACTTAAATAAGTATATTAAAATGTTCTAAAAAGATATGTTGAAAAGAAATGACAATTTTTTATTTTCTCCATTTATTATGTGGAATTATGTAAATATGTGGAGACATTTGAATGCTTGAAGATACTTTGTTATACATGACCATGCTTGGTGTTAAGCAAACAGTCTTTATACAGCGTTCCAGAAATTTGGTAAGCTAAACTCTTTCTCTTCTTTGATGTAAAGAATCTTAAAATACAAAACAGTTAATCCACATTTCTAATCCAGACTCTAGCCTTCATTCATTGCCCCTTATATGACACAAGAGCATTAATGGCACACCTTTGCCACCCTAGGTGACCCTAAGTCAAAAATCATTTAAGTAAAGACTTTGTGAAGAGAAAAATATGACACATGACTACATGGAGTCATGAATGCTGAATTTCATAATATACATGGAAAGATTTCATACTCTGGAGATCACTGTGAAGTGACTGCTTAATATGTGGTTAATTATAATATGTAAGAGCAGCTTTGTAATTATTTGATTGTTACAGGTCATCAAGGCATGTGTGTGAAGGTCAGAGGACAGCTTCCAGATGTCACAGTTCTTCTCCCACAGTGAGGATCCTGGGGAACAAACTCCATTCATCAGACTTAGCAACATGCCCCTTTACCACTGAGCCCTCTCACTGTCCCAAGGGATAATTCCTATTTTGAACTCATATATTTAAACTTAAAGCAACACATGGTTAAGACTTATCACGGAATAACAGCAAAACTCACTTTTAAAAATCCATTTATGAGCATAGTTGAAGTAATGTCTTTGAAAGCTCATCCTTATTGAGCTAATACAGACCCATAAAGATACTCATGATATGTACATACTTATACGTGGATAAGAATAAGCCATATAGTACAGGACAACCATCCCACAATCCACAGAAGCAAAGAGACAGGAACCTAGCCTAACTATCCTACGAAAAACTCCACCCATCTGGCAGCAGGTCATGGACCCTGGTGCCTGTTAGTGAAACACCTTACCCTAGCTGTGCTGCCACACCAGGCCCCAGTACAAGAAGAAGCTCTTAGGCCTCATGTGACTGATGAACTGAGGGGGCTAGATGTGTGGGGGCTCCCCTCAGCTGAAGCGAGGAGAGGATAGAGAAGGGGAAGAGGGAGTGAGGGTGAGACCAGGATGGGAGGAGGGAGGGGGCTGTGATCTAGATGTAACTTGGAAAAAAATAAATTAATTTTTGAAATGTAAATATATATATTTATTTATTTTCATTTCAAATTCATAATTTTCTCCAACTCCCAAGCCTGTGTGAATGGATTTAGCATAGGTATAAGAAAATGACAGTAGAAAGTAGTTGGCCTCTACATATCTGCATTCTAATCCCAGATGCTCAGTTCTAATGAAAAGCTGTGGATAAACTAAGAGACTTCACCAAAGTGCATTTCCTGCCTCATAATCCTCAATGTGACTCTTGTACCAGAAGATCTGGAAGCAGAGATTGAACAGAAAGTGGGGCCACCTACAAGGCTTCAAGGTCCACCTCTAGTGACTCCATTCCTGAAAGTGAAACTCTGCCTCCTAAAGGTTCTATAATGTTCCCAAGTGGTACAATGAGACACAGCAGAAGAGGTCAAACATGTGAGCCTAGGGGGATATTTCACATGTAAACCCTAATACCTCGGAGATAGTCATATATACACATGCTCTACTTTCTAATCACTGAATGTCCTTTGTTGTGTATCAAAAAATCCATTTAGGAAATGCAGTAGGGGTTGGAAAGATGGCTCAATGGTTAAGCACTCTGGCTGCTTTTCCTAGAGAATACCTGTTGATTCCCAGCACCCACATGGAACTTGCAGCCATCTCTAACTCTAGTTTCAGGGGAAACATTCCCTCTTCTGGCCTCTGTGCAGAAAAGACACACACACACACACACACACACACACACACACACACACACGGTGTACACATATGCATGAAAGAGAAACACTCATATAAATAAAATAATTTTGAAACATTTAAAAGAACTAGAGTTTTTTAAGTTTATTTTAAGAACAAATTGCGAATGTCCTCAACAACCATATTTGTTACAGTCCTTGTGCCCTACTCCATTAAATAAGAACATGATATTCGTTGCCCTCTGCTTGCTGTCCCTTTTGCCAAGCTTCTATTCATGGGAAACAAAAACAAACAAACAAAAAATCCAGCATCCAGTTACATTAGTGCTACTGACAATTTGACTCTCTGCTTCCTTGGAGGATTCACTTAGCTACACCATTCCCATTTCTTTAGTCATTTAATTTCCTTGGTTACCACACAAATTGTCTCAAGTGTATCCCGTAGACTTCTAGGGTAAAAATTCTCATTCACAGTCTCATACTTATTAGTTTCTTTTCCTTGAATCAAAGTCATCAACTGAAATCTATTTCATTTCCTTTCACTAACTTGACTGACATCCACAGAGATCCCGCCCACCTGATGTGATAGAACATAAGTGAAATGGTTCCTTAGAATGGAGCATCACCAGCTGAGCTAGAGTCTGGACTGCAAACTCTTTATCTAGGGACACCTGGCTACTTGTTTATTTCCTTAGCAGGTAAATATCTTTAAGTTTCTCTTTCTGTAAATCTCATTTGATCTTATATCCCTCCTAACTCTCTCGTTATCCCTTCCCTCTCAGAGAGTCTCTGGAGCCAGGCAGCTTGAGCTCACATTTCTCTATACTTACTATTACATATAATCATTATAACTATTATAAGTATTATAAGTATTTAGGACACAGTCTATGGTTTCCTTCTCTTCAACAATTTCTAAGTAGCATAGACCAAGAAATAATATTCCATATAAAATATTTTAAGTGCCAAGAACATCAATTGCTTGATAGTGCTGCAGATTATAATCACCGATTATTAGAACTATCTCAGGCAAACTTTCTAAATCAAGAATTAACATAGGGCCCATCCATTTCATTGTACTCTTACCAATCCCCAAAGTCAAAAGCAAGCAAAGCCAAGACATAAAAGACTGATAAATGATTTATTGCCTAAATGCTACAAATCAGGACAACATGGGAGTGAGTCCCAAAGCAAGGCTCTGCTTAAACAGAGAAAACATTAGGGATTTCACTCTGAGGAAACCACTTCGGGAGTCAACATACTGTTTAAGGTCATAGTTAAGAAAGGTGGATAAAGCAGTTTAGATATCCTTAACTCAAGTCACATTGGAAAGGCTAAAATTCCAGGGAAGAATGTCTTTGGGCATGCTCAGTTTTCATCAGGCACACGGCAGACAAGAATGCTTCTATAAAAGCTCAGCTTATGTAATCAGTTAGGAAGATAGAGACAATTTGAGCATATTCTTTTTTTTTTCCTCAAAAAGCTTCAGCTAATAAAAGGGAACAGGTATTTTGGACATGTTTAGTGTAGAAGTATTCCCCTAACGGTGTTAGCTTCAGTTAGCATCTAACACATCCACCTGTCACGAGAACATGTACAAAGAGAAATCTGACCATAGGTACACCTTTGGTAATCCTCTCGTACATCTATTTTGAACCCTTTACTTCTCTCATGCTGTAATTTATTAGACTTAGTGGGAGAAATTGCAATTGAACATTATATTTTAATAATGTCCACTTTAACAAGATAGTCTTCAAACCTAGACCATAGTGCACAGTCTCTACCATACTTTATGGGACTCTATTTTTTCTGTTCAGTAGAGTGTTTTGCATTTGAAAGCGGTCACTGTGTCCATTCCAGACTGCATTACATGTAATGAGCTCTTTCCTCAGTGCTTTTTGCCTCATCCAAGAAGAGAATAGAGTGTTTAGAAGAGGCTTTGCATTTTGGTGCCAGTCGTGAAGATGGCTTTCTCTTATGAAACGACACACCTAGTTTACTCTTAATCATAAAGATTCCATCCTGAAATGCTATTTGAAATATTTCCTTTGTTTGAGTGCTCACATGTGGGAAATTACCAAAGACAAATATTTAAGCCATCAAATAAGTAGAGCTGTCATGTTTAATGTTTTCCAGGTGCTTAGCACTTATGCTGATTGAGTCTGATCACATTGTCTGGTTAAAGTTCCTCTTCAAAGATAAGTAATTGAAATGACATAATTTAACAGTGAGCTCCGGGTGAGATGATCAGACATTTCTAATTTGAATTAATGGATTTTTTTGCCAGTTGTTGCAGAGTCAAGCCATTATGTACTGGTTGTGTATCTATGTGTACCCAAATGGATTGCAGATTTTTGTTGTTGTTTGTTTATTTTGTTATACCTTCACTGATTCTGGTTGGGGTAGAAAACAGGATCACTTTGTTTTTCTTTGTGAAAAAAAAATAACTTTTGTTTTATCATCCATTTGCTATGGAGCAGACTTTTCTGGGAAGACATAAATTATATATTTACTATACCCAAAAGGGAACCCATAATTGAACAAACTAATGATTGGATTGAAGTCTAATTTAGTGAACCACTGTGTTTTTGATTTGGATTATTAACTGGAGTACGGGTGAGGGATTGTACAGGGCAAGGATGACACGAAAGCAGTTGCATTAGTGAAAAGCTCCCCAATACCTCAACACTGATGAAGACTCCAAGAAGCCCCAAACCTGTGTCTCTACACAACTTGCAGATAGCTCTGCAGTCTCAATATCTCTCTTCCCAGTGGTTTTGATGACCAGAATTTTCCCATTTTTCTCAACTTTGTACTCTGTTTTATGTGACTGGTGAGGGCAGTAAAGAATCTTTTAAGATTTGATTCTTCTAGTCATAGTCTAGACCTTTTGTTCAACCCCTGTTGCTTGCGAGCCTCCCTCTTCCTCCTGAAGGAAATGTTTCAATTTGGGAGAAACTTCTATAGGACATGTATCTAGTGGACACTGTTCTCCATTACTGAAGGAGAAGAACATTGGTGTGTATTGTATTGTTCTAGTTTCCTATATTTTACAGGTAATATATAGCCATTATTTTTGAAGGTCTGATTATTTTTAGTGCCCATTGCTGAACTTGGCACATCATACAAAATATCATACTTATGACTTAGGAGCAATGAGATAACTGTACATAGGGGAAATTTTTTTAATTAAATAGTATATGGGAATCTGATGGGGAAAAAAGAACTAGGTTGTGATTTCAATTGTAACTCAAATCCAGCTTGCTTATCCTTGATCTTAGCTGACTCCTACAAGATTCCTTTGAGGGCCAATTCTATTTCAGACATTATTAAAGAGTTTTGCACTATAATACAGCAAGGTATCTAATACAGTGATTTTCAGATAAAGAAAAAAGGTGGGGCAGGGCACAATCAAGAAATTTCCATCACTTTGGCACTGAAGGATGGAGTCTGGATTCAAACCAGACATATCTGAATCCACATTCTAGCCTTTTTCCATCCTGGCATAGCAAAATCTCTTGATTTAGAAAACAATCTCCTTAACTCTTCCCTAGTGAAACCTCAACTTATTCTCTAAGTCTGTGCTCAAATAATATTTTTTCTGCCATCTTTTCTCTGAACTGCAAAAGAACTTGCAAAAAAAAGTTACAGCTCATGAATATTATCTTGCACTGTGAAAATAAGTAGCAGAATTCTGATAGTCTAAGAACGCAGAATAGTCACCCACATGATATTTATATTGTAAGGATTTCAAACCCACTGAAGGGAAGACCCCAGACCCAGGTGGTATGCAACAGCAAAGAACATTTATTTCTGCAGAACTCCAGCATTCATGGATCACCATTCAAGCAAAATGGCAATCCTGGGGTGAGAACACATGCTCAATTTAAAGCCAACTTGGGAAATTCCAGAGGTGGTTAGGTCATCATTGATTTGATTGGCATGAATTAGCAGCAGGGTTGTGGGTACAGTTGGTATTGATTGGGGCTGAATCATGAGTTAGAGGCTTTCCAGACTTGTAACTGAGTAATGCTTAAGTAACTATATCTGCTTCAGGGCCCCATGTCCTGTCCACTCTGATTGGCTGCCCTCAATCTGTACTTTTTCTAGGAAATGCAGTTTCATATTCTGAGAAACAGAAATCCAAGCCCATGCAGTTTAATGGCAAACCTGAAGCCTGTCATGGAGTTAGACGGGCTTATTAAAACTACCCTCCTCAATATGACCCTGAAATCTGACTGTATGATCTCAATTTTACAGTACAAATTTAAGAGGTTTGGTCAAAAGTTACCCATACGTTACACAGTAAGTTTGGATTTAAATGTAAGAACACACATGCATATAAATTATATTTGCATTAACAAAAGAGCTGGAATTGTATGACAAAATACTAAGTTTTACCTAAAAATTCTCATTGGAAAGTTTTACACATAAACTTTAACAACAATTTTAGTATTGAATCTAGTACACAGCTCTTGGAGGTGTTTCATTTGCTTGTAACTTCTGTTTCCCTTTTCTACACTTTCGTTGATTTCTTCAACAAGAAATTTATTAAACACCTACCATATACCCTAGATAATATTCTCAAAGAGAAAATCCACTTTTGAACTTTGTAATGCATTACTTTTGTTTCTGTGTTTAAGATTTGGGTCCTAATATGATTTAGTTCCTTCTGAACATAATCTAATTGAACATAATATGGTGCCTGATTTTATATCGTGGCTTACGGAAATGAAGGATTTCCTCATGTTCACTTGAGATTTTATCATTGAGTCTATGAAATAAATTGATATTGGACAGATGATCAAAAGAAGGAGCATACAAATTTATTATCTGTTTATGTGGGTATCACGAGAAAGAAAACTGAGTATTCAAAATCCCAGTGATCTCTAATTGCTATATACAAAGGAGAGATCATACAGATAACTTAGAAGCAAGTGAGAAATTATTATAAAAATGAGTGTACCATGAGAGAGGCAGGTGGAAAGCCTAGCCTGCGTGACACTTACTCAATTATTATTTATTCTTTCAGCTATTCCACTCCTGTGAGAAGAACAATGTTCCCTAGCTAAGAGGATTACTTAAGATCCCTTTGAAAGGATCATGCTTCAGTTAGATAGGGAATACTTAGAAAATTTCATCATTGTATTTCCTTTCCCTCAAATGTCCTTACTGTGAAGAAATCAGAACATTAAGATGGTGTATTCTGAGGTAGCTATTCTTGAGCTCTCACAATGTGCATCTGTTCTTTATGTGACCCACAGCATTCGTGGTGTCCTACAAACATTGTCTCTCTACGTCTCTCTCAGTGCCTCTCCCTCTGTTCTGTCTGTGTCTCTTTCTGTCTCTCTCCCTTTGTCCTGTGTGTGACAGTGTGACTGTGTGTGTGTGACTGTGTGTGTGTGTGTTGGTATGTTTGTGTTTATGTTGGTGACTGACATCTCCTCAACCACACAAATATCATCTCTTTTGATTAACAACAATTTTTACAGTATTAACCACAATTTATAGTGGAGAAAACTAAGCACAAAAGTTCAATGATCCACACAATCTAATGCAGCTAGAAATAGGTACCAAGCTTCCTATTGTCACACATGTCCCCTGCCCCCACACTAATACATGATCTTTGCTTTGTATGTACCACATTCATTCTTTAATTGTTTGAAATCATTATCCCATGGGAAGTTTCTTCCTGTCACAGTTTTTATGAATGAACACAGAATCATGCATTTTAGGTGTAGGGACTTTTGCTAGCAGTCCATGAAATTTGTATGTATTTACCTTCATATTCCTAGTATTGCATTTGCTGAGTAGTAAGCACTTGAAGAGCTGAAAGAATATATAATAATTGAGTAATTGTGCCAGTGATATCGAATTCTCAAGAAAGAGAAATAGAAGACTTTCTTCCAAGAAGCAGCTTATTGTGCTAACACAAAGGCTCTCAGTGGATTAATATTCAGAGTCTGAAGCCATGAATTGTAGGGTTGTGTCTTTTGTATCATTTTAGCTTCTTTACCTCCCATACTTGGCTTCATAATTAGATTGGGTGTTCAAAAGCTACAGAGTAATGATCCTAAAAATGGGTAGAATGTGAGGGAACTTGGCAAAGTTGTAACTCTGCACAGGGACACTGGTTAGGCCAGGTTGTTGTTTATTTGTTCTCTCCTCAGCCACTGGAGACTCCTACCAAAGCAATATGCTGTTCGTTAATAAATATAAACCTCATTTTGAAGAAGTTCCTAGGCCACTGCCAAACACAGACAAGTTAGCACAAGAGTCTGCCCTGATAAAATAATGTGCCAATTAAATGTAAGCCGTTGTGGAGTACAAAAGAGAGAGCCATCTCTTCTTCTGGAAATTCTTTTTTTTTTAATTATTTATTTTTTATTCAAATTACATCTCAATCACAATCCCCTCCTCCCTGCTCTGGTCCCACCCTGCCCCCCTCTTCCCCCTCACACTCCCTCATCCGGTTTCTTTTTCTTTTTTTTTTTTTTTTTTGAGTTTTTGATCTTAGCCATTCTTTTTTTTTAATAATTTATTTTTTATTTCTTCAAGTTACATCTCAATCACAATCCCCTCCCTACTCCCCCCTCCAGTCCCACCCTTCCACTCTCCTCCCCCTCAACCCCCCCATCCTCTTCCCTTCTTTTTTTTTTTTCTTTTAGTTTAAGGTATTTCTTTTTTCCCCCCAACAGCTCTCCCTTTCAGTCCAAAAAACGGTTCTTTTTCTTATAACTATAAATACAATACAAAACAGCAGAAATAAATAGGCCACAATTATAAGAGTTATATGGCTTAGCATACATTCCCAATGTCCAGTCCATATGTATTTGGCACCTGACTTTAACATTCTACTATCTAACCATCTCCATGTGTTTAAAGTTCTATATCTAACTCAGCTTTCATACTAACTTGCCTCATAATTTTAAAAATATCTTCTTAGATCCAGAACACCCTCTTGATTCCTAAACAACTCAAAATTTAACTATGAGACTCTAGGTATCTATTCTTCAACCACCTCAGAGACCTGAGAGGGATAAATATATCTGATTATATAGGAAGTGCAGGGCCTGCAGCTTCCAAAACTAAAAAATGACATACCAGTGGCTGCCTGGACAGTTCCCATTTTCTCTCCATACATTACAGCATCAATCTTCAGCCATTTGGCCCCATTTCTCTGACAGACATTGATTGTGGAAATTCTTAAAGACTTTTCAGAGTGCACCACATGTAAGAAATGGGCAAAGTTTTCAAGGAAGGAAAAGGTTAGGGTTGATTGCTTGGTAAAAGGAGCCATCCATGAGGTACAGAGACCTCCAAGCAGATATGAGACCTAAACTGGAAGTAACTTGTGTAAAGAATGAAACAGAGAAGGCTGTGAGAGAAATGGTGAAGAATACAGCTTACAAGGAAAGTTGAGGTCATTTTGCCTGTGCTAAGGGGTAAGAATTGTATTATGTGTGGAGAAGGAAATCAATGTGGTGCAATAATCTTAAAACATATTTTCAAAATGCTCTGTAAAAGAGAATCAAATCACTAGATGGGCAGGCATTTCCCCATCTTGGGGTTTAGTTATTGTATTACACATGCAAATTTCAACGGGTACGCCACACAGCCTGATTTAACACAAGAGCTCTTAGACCCACTGGGACAATGGGTTCCAGTAAGACAGAGAGATGATTGAAATGATCCCTGACATCACTGTAATTCCCACAAATCTATGTGATTCATATTAAAAGGTGTGCCATGCTGCACTGAGAGACAGCCATGGGACATCCCCAAGACCTCATTTGTGCTTGCCTTTATAGCTTCATTTCACATGCTTGTCCAAAAAAAAATGTCCTGGACAATTAAATTCTTCAATATGGGAGTGTCTTTATTTACTGTATTGATCATACCAATTGTTTTTAAGAAAAGACCAAAGGCAAAACATTCCTTAATAAAAACACATGCAAACAGCTTATAGAGGGTTTGGTCTTAATCAGCAAAAATAAATATAATTAGATGTGCAAAGACCTTGGGCATCTGATACAGAAACTGATAAACAGAAAAGCTCATAAAAATGAGTATCCTCTTTAGAATTGTCCTTCTAGAACTTTTGGGTAAGGAAGTGTTAACTTTTCCCTCAGCTCCACAGAGACAACAATAGGTTTCTGACCTCTCTTTACTTTGAGAATTGACTTGACAAAACCTACAATTATAAATCCTTTCTGCCTCTTTGGTATAAAAATCTTTACCATTTTAACATGTCAGCTGTCATAAATGATTGGTGCTTCTTTTGCCCAGTTTCTGAGTGAAAATAGAAACCTAGCTTAGATAGTAACAATTTCCTGTTCCAGTGTCCAATAATACTTTCCCATTAGCTTACCACAGCATCAAAAGTCTCTGTCTTCTGCATCAGCATGCATGTATATGTATATATATATACATATATATATACGTATATATATACATTCTCATAGCTTGATTCTCTATAGTTATTTTAAAAATAGTATATCAGGAAAAATTGTTTTTTAGCATCAAATAGACACACTCCCCAACAATGCAATGTTCCTGAAGCTTAGCTCTTATTTGGCTCAATCGGGGGTGGGGGGGGCAGTAGGATTTGTTTGATAGTGTTTCAAATGTTTATTGAACTTCTAATTGATAACATTTCTCTTTGGAACATGTCACTTAGATAAAAAGATGAACATTCCTTCCCTAATAATATTGTTTTATGTTTTAGAAAAGCAGAAGTGTGATGTAGGGAAAAAAATATAAATTGTGCTAGACTATAAAATGTGCCATGGAATGAAACAATTTAGAGCCAAAGTATTAGCCATTTTAATGACTTTTCCTTTCACTTTGAGCATAGCTGGAAAGCTTTGTAGGATTTTAAATGCATGTGTAGCATAATCATAGTCAAAAAATTTAAGTGAGTTCTGATGTTAGTGCCTGAACTATTGGTGTTTCTTTCAGGACTTATCTCCTGTATCTATGAATTCAAGGTTATTCCCCACTTTGTCTTCTAATAGATGTAGTGTATCCAGTTTTCTATTGAGATCTTTGATCCACTTGGATTTGAGTTTTGTGCACGGTGATAAATATAGATCTATTTGGATTCTTCTACCTGCATTCATCCAGTTAGACCAGTATTATTTATTGAAGATATTGTCTTTTTACCATTGTATGGTTTTGGCTTCTTTGTCAAAAATCAGGTGTCCTTAGATATGTGGGTTTATTGTTGTATCTTCAATTCGATTCCATTGACCAACCTATCCACTAGCTGAGCTGCATTAACTCGCTTCAGTGGAAGACAATACAGTTAGTTCTGATGTGACATGAAGTACTGGAACAGGTTGAGGTGGGGAGGGTCTCTTCTCTGAGAAGAAGGGGGAATAGGGCAGAGGGTAGGAGAGTAGGATTGAGGAGAAGAGGGAAAGGGGACTAAATGGGATGTTGAAATGAATAAATAAATAAATTAAAGAAAATTTTTAAATAAATCACTTTTG
This sequence comes from Lophiomys imhausi, assembly GCA_907164525.1. Lineage (NCBI taxonomy): Eukaryota > Metazoa > Chordata > Mammalia > Rodentia > Muridae > Lophiomys > Lophiomys imhausi. Next base: position 4,411,790 of record CAJQZJ010001558.1, read on the forward strand.
AGGTTTGAAAGAAAAGAGGTTGTAGAGTAAGTAAGAGTAAAGAGAAAACAGGGAAGTGAAATAGAAGAGAAAGCAGGACGGTGAGATAGCCCAGGAGGTAAAGCCTCCTTTACGTCAAGTGTGACAACCTCAATTTCATCTCCTGAATCCACCTCCAAAGGTGCTTTGAGTCAAATATATAGATGCTCCCATACACACACACACACACACACACACACACACACCCACACACACACAAAGACAAACAACTACAAAATAAAATAGAGCAGACAGGAGCTGGTATAGATATTCAGAAAAAAAAAAGCTTAGCTTAAAAATTATGATTCAGCTAGTAAGCAACAATATTCTGGGTGTGATTTAATGTATTCTGGAAAGGAAGCACTGAGTCCTTGATCAGACCTACCCTAGGAGTTTAAAGAATGAGGAAGAAGAAGGAACAGTGAGGAAAAAAGGTGGGAAAAACATGATGTCCCATGAGCCAAATGAAGCAAATGCATCAAGGAGGTGGGCAGGATGCATGGAAACAGGTGCCAGAAGGTGAGAGTGACCTGAGAGATGTAAAACAGTTCTTTTAGGCTGCTTCCAATTTCTCAGTGCACAGGAAGCAGACTTTTCAGCTAAGGGTCCAAAGGAGACAGATACAGAGACCTGAGGACAGGGGCCAGGGTAAAGCAGTCCTACTTATGTATGGAGAAACTGAGGTTATCCTCTCCATGACCAACATTTTAAAATAGTGCACTTCCTGTTTAGTGGTCACATCTGTATTAATCTCACAGTTGTACTGTGAATGTATTGCTGTTACTTGACTTCACAGATGGATAAACTAACTCTCAGAGCAAAGAAGAAACTCCCTTTAAACCATAACTAGAAATTGATGATGTGAACATTTCAAGACAGCATATAAGAACAAAAAAGATGTTTCTGTATAGTTCCTGATATTTATAGAATTGTAATAGAATTATCAACTATGCACAGTATAGCTGATTGTCTTTAAAATGTCATTTAATGAATCATCACTCTAAAAAGATGTAGAAGAGGGCTGGAGACATGGAAAAGCAGATAAATAGTGACTGCTGTTAACAGCAGTCTACAATTGTACATATAAAATAAAAATATATCTCAAAAGTAAGCAAATTAAAATACACAGAAAAAATATGTTGTTTATTTTTAATAAATGTTGGTTTTTAATTGCAAATAGCTTTTTTCTCATTCAATATATTCTGATTACACTTTTCCCTTCCTCTACTCCTCCCAGTTCCTCCTCTCTCATCTTTATATACGCCCTTTCCTTCTATCATTAGAAAACAACAAACACACATCAAAGGGATAATAAAATATAATAATATAAAACAGGGACAAACACAACAGAATAGGCCAAAGCAAACAAATAGAAGAAGAGGAGCCCAAAAGGAGACACAAGATACAGATATTGATGCCAAGACCCACTTGTTCAAACACTCAGGAATTCCAGAAGCCATAAATTGTACACAAAGGAACTGGAAGTCATAAAAATAAAATACGAAAATAAAAAATGAAAAATATAATTTAAAAAAGAATATAAAATGGCCAGGCACAACATTATGAAACAAGAAACCTCCAAAGATGCCAATGAGCATATTTCGCTACTGGATATTTAGTCCTGAGCATACAGCCTTCTCTCATTTATTTAGTTATTTACTTACTTACTTAATTTTTTGTTTTTTCAAGGCAGGGTTTCTCTCTGTAACAGAGTCTTGGCTGTCCTGGACTCACTTTGTAGTCCAGGCTGGCTTCTAACTCACAGAGATCTGCCTGCCTCTGCCTCCCGAGTGCTGGGGTTAAAGGCGTGCACCACCAACAAGTCTTCTCTTAAAAGAGTATTTTGTTGCCCCAATGAGACTTCCTTGGAGAAAACTAAATTTTTATTTGCAGGTGATCACCAGTTGGAGATGCTTCTAGGTTAAGGATGGGATCATTTGTCCACTTTCCCTTTCAGTTCTAGGACCCCATCTAATGGAGACCTGTGAAGGCCCTATGCATACTGCCTCAGTCTCTGTGAGTTCCTATGTTCATCAGTCCTACTGCATTTAGAAGACCTTGTTACATCTGTGTCTTCCATCCCCTCTGGTTCTTATACTCTTTCTACCATCTCTTCCTTTGGGCTCCATGAGCCCTGAGGGGAAGGTTTAATCCAGTTTGGGGCTGAGTAATCCAAGGTCTCTCATTCTCTGCATAATGTCTGGGGTCTCTGAATTTGTTCCCATTTGCTGTAGGAGGAAGTTTCTCTGATGGTGGCTGAGCAAGTCACTGACCTATAAGTATAGCAGAATGTCGTTAGGAGTCATTTTATTGCTGCGTCTATTAGTAGTAAAGGAGTATTTGGTTTTACTCTAGGTCCCTGGACTACCTTATCTCAGGTTCTTGGGGTCACCCAAGTAGTCGGGTATGAGTTCCATCTCCTGGAGTGGGTCTTAAGTCAAATCAGGCATCCATCAGCTGGTTATTCTCACAAGCTTTGTGTCACTATTGTACTAACTACATATGCTATGCAATATGCAATGTATGCAGTGATATGCAGGCAGGACATCATTGTACATGCAAGGTTTTGTAACTGGGTTGGTGTTTACATTTCTTCTTTTGGTAGATTACAGAGTATTTTCTGGTACTAATAACAGTAACCTGTAAGGATGAAGAATCTAGGTAGTTATCAGAATGATTTCCCTGTGTTCAGTGATATGTATAGGTGTTGTCCTAAGTAATAAGGATCTGACTCAGTTTGAGGCATGCTACCTATATCTTTGGAAATATTTTGGGTTGTTTATGGCATTCCAAAGAAATCCTTTGGCTAATAACTCAATTAAATGTAACCTAATCCTGTTATGCCTTTGGTGACACTAGTTGCCCAGTTGGGACCATGTCTCACCCATTTGTAGATTTTATTTAGATCGTTCTCAAATATGTAAATGTTTTAAGGAGATTCTACTATATTAGGTTCCTATACTACGACTCAAATGGACCAAATTTTAGCTGAATCTTCCAGTATTCCCTCCCTTGTCCCTCTCCTCTCACCCCCTCCACACTTGATCTTCCCATTCCAGCATCCCAGCCATTCATAACTATCTATTTTATTTCTCCTTACTAGGAATACCCATTCATAGAATATGTCCTTATTCTATAACCTAACTTCTGTGGTTTTATAGATTGCAGCTTGCTTATCATTGACTTAAGAGCTTATATACACATACAAAAAATATGTACCATTTTTGAATTTCTGTGTCTGTATTTCCTCAATATAATGTCAGTTATTTTCCAGAATTTCTCTGTTTGCTTTTTGTCTGAATGACCTGTCTATTGGTGAAAGTGTGGTATTGAAGTTACCCACTATCACTGTATGAAGGTCACTATGTGATTTAAACTGTTTCTTTTATGATCTTGGGTGCTTTTGTGTTTGGTGCATAGAGAGTAAGAATTGCAACACCCTCTTGGAGGATTTTTGACTTGATAAATATGTAGGACCTTTCCCTATCTCTTCTGATTAGTTTTGGTTTGAAGTCTATTTTATCAGATTTTTAAATGGGTACACTGGTTTCCTTCTTAGGTCCATTTTCTTGGAATATTCTTTCTTATCCATCCTTTGACAATGAGGCGATGTCTATCCTTGATTTTAATGTATATTTCTTGGATGCCACAGAATGGATTCTAATTTCACATCTATTCTATTATTGGGGAATTGAGGTCATTAATGTCAAGAGTTATCAATAAGCAATGATTATTGATCCCTGTTATTTTTTTGTTGTCACCTTTTGATTTTCAATGTTAACCTTAAACAGAAATTATTGGTGTCTCATTGTCACCTTTCTTGATATGGAAAACTATATTAAGAGTTTTTAATAGTTTGGATAGTACGAAATGATGATAACTGCATAATTTTCTTCAAGGACCTAGAAATAATTCCTTTCCAGAAACACAACCTAAGTTACTATTTTATTTTAATTTAAATTTTTGAAAAATCTCATGAATATTGCATTTACATCATTCCATTCCTTCACCCCTCCTCCAACTCCTCCTGTGCCTCCAAGTCCCTCTCAAGTTCATTAGTTCTTCTTCTTTAGTTATTAAGTATGTCATATTTAGTATCGTTTAAATATTTGTTCATCTAGGACTAAATTCCTGGGATCAGATAAACAATCAGAGGGCTTATCTCTGGAAAAGTGTGATTTTCCCTTTCTCAGAAGCCATTAGTTACTTGGTGCATATGGTGGGACTTTATGAGAGTTTCCCCATCCATGCTGGCATGTCAACTGGTGTTTTCACTGTACAGGCCCTATATGGTAATAATGGGGGGAGGTTAGTGAGTATAGAATCATAGTGATGTGTAGAAAACAATACCCTCACTGCAGACATCCTGGTCCTCTTCTTCTTAGACTCTTTCTGTCCAGTCTTTGACAGTGTTCCCTGAGCCTTAAGTGCAGGAGTTGTACTGTAAATGTGTGCGTGAGTTGGTACTGAACACACCACCATCAGTTCTTATCTGGATTCTTACTAGTTATAGTTTCCTGTACCAGTCTCCATATCTGGAAAATAAAGCTTCTTTGATGAGGTATGAAAGCTACATTTTCTGTGTGTGTAAGAATAAGTATCTAGAAGACAATTAGAAATGATACTTCACATAAGGTTGTATTTGATATTTCACAACAAATGGCTGTAAGGTTACCCTGACTTCAAAAGTTACATTTTTTAAATGGATTTTCTCAGCTACACTTAATAGAAGAATTCAAATACACATAATATTTAAAAAGATCTCTTTACTTTCCTAAATAACAAGAAGTCCAGAGACAGCTGGTATCTGTGGTTCAGAATCTCCAAATGTTAGCTCCAAGTCTCTAATTCTTTTGGCTTTTATTCTCTCATGCTCACTAGATTATTGCTGTAAATCCATGGATCATTACTGTTCAGATATGCAAAGAAAGAAAAAAAGGTAAAATGGATGCCACTTTCAACAGCTGTTTAATTAAGAAAAACAAAAAGCAAAAACAAACAAAAAACAGAAAAACCTCCCCAGGTAGTCCCTTCTCTAATCATATCTATTCACATTCCATGAGCCAGAAATCCTGTGATTGTCTGTAAAAGGAAAAGACAACTGAGAAAGCACAGCTAAGGAAAAAAGACTGAAAAATAATGCTGAGATTGTCAACCAAGAAAACCTGCACCAATCACAATTTCAATATTCCAAATAGATGATTTTATACAGGAAGTTCTATGGATAATAGAGCTATGATAATAGAGCAAATATTATAAAGCTCTAAATCCTTCAGAAAAAATTATACTGTATCTCAAAATTATTCTTATTGAATGATAAATTCAAAATTTCATTGACTTTTATTTCATAGTAGTAAAAACTTTCTACCATCCTTCCCAGAGTCAAAGTGAAAGTGTTTTTTTTTTTTTGGCTCCATAAATCATAAAACTCAACAAGAAAGGGTCATGTGACAAGCAAAGAATCAGTTGGAAAAGTAAGAAAAGTAAAAAAACAAAAACTGAGTGAGAAGCACTTTGGAGTATAATGTTTAATGGTAACATAGTTGAGATGAAATTAAGAAACAGAATAGGACCAATTATGCAGTATACTTTAAACATGTACATAATTATCTTTCATCTTCAAACTAGATAGAAAAACATTCCTAAATATCACATGTGAAGTAAAAATACATAACTGTAATGTGGTGTGCTGTGTGGCAGATACTTGCCTACGTGTTCAGAAATATTCATAACAAAAATCTGGAAAGGTTGTGACTGCACTACTAAACTAAAATGTGTCATTATTTTGAGCAAGATGCATAATTTTAAGTGACTAATTAATGCTGACTTATCATATCTTCACAACAGTATTCTATGGCTGTTGGGAGACACAGAGACATGTATATAGTTTAAAGCTGTTGGCCTTGTGCTGAGATAGTCTTTCAGCTATCTATCTAAACAAATTCTGACTTATCTGCCATCCAGTCTGTCCATGTGGTTCTCACTGCGTGCGTCTAGCTCCATTTACCTCCTTCTGTGTCTTTTCAGTCTCACACATGCATCTCTTGCCTGACCAGAAGTCCTGCCTCAGAAGTCCTGCCCCTGTACTTCCTGCCCTATTGCTGGACCATTATCTCTTTATTACACGAAAACCACATTCCAGCTTGAACCAATCAACAAGACAATTCCCAATCTATCTCTTATGGGTTGCCCTTCAGCAGGCGAGGAAGGACAAGAATTTACAAATAGAAAATCAGAGATGTATCATAGAACTTATAATACCAAATTCCTGCCAGCACTTAGTTCTCTTCCTGCACAGAATTAACAATTGAAAATGCAGTGACACACCTTCTCAATGTGAGGGAAACTCATCCCAATACATCAGTCTGGAAGGTGGGTACTGTCCCTCGCCCCATTTTACAGATGAGGAAGTATTGTGATTCATTTGCTGAAAATTACCTAAACTGTCAATACCAAGAAGAAAAAAATAGTACTTTGAGTCAATAACAAAAATAATTTTAATCAGACATTGTTAAGTTTTAAAAGATCACTATGACAGGAAAAATCAAAGAGTAAGAAAAGGTAAATGATTTTCCAGCGACTATTATTTATGTAATGAACTTTAAAGTTGGGTTTAGTATTAATTGGAAAGAATAGTTTTAAAGCAAAGAAAATTGAGAAGAATAAATATTATGATCAACAGGATAAAACTGCAGACATAAAGAAATCAGACAAAAGTGAAATCTATTTTGTTCTTCTTTAGTAGAACAGTATAAGACAGTTTCTAATTTAGTCACACGGACCCACTGACCTTGCAATCAAAAGAACTATCTTGGTTGTGCTTCATAAATATAGGATCAGGTTGGGCAAAGTCTTTAATCTTTCTAAGCCTCACATGAAGACAAAAGTCCTGTAGTAGTGTTGCATAAAAGGGGGCACAAAAATATAAATGTTCAAATTAACATCAACTAAATCTGAGTCTGAGAAAAAGTAGGTCATGACCATATTGTAAAGAAATACAAGGGGATCCAAGATGGCGGCGGCCTGCACGGACGTATTTTGATTTCAGGGGTAACAGTCACAAGGCGGCGAGTGTTGCAGGATGCTGTACAAATGGCTCAACCCCTTCTAAATCTCACCCAGCTACCCAGGGACCACTGAGGGTCCCTGGGCAGGATGCTCCTTGCCAATCTCGAACACGCAAGGAAGCCACGGACCCGGGAATCGGGATCTCCCATCCCCCACCAGGAGAGACTCCCAGTAAGTTCCAATCTAATACCCAGAGGGCAGATTCAGATCCCACGCAGAGCAGAGATAATCCCCACCATGCTGCCACAACACCCCGAGGTCTCGCACAGATGATCCAACTATCTGGCAAAAGGTTGCGACCCTTGGAAGTGAGCTCAGCTTGGCTGCAAAGTGCCTTCAGACTGCAGATGGCAATCCACTGCTGTGACGTCACTGGCCAGTTTCCAAGCGGCAAAAGCGGCAAGGTTATTGGAGCTGAAGGGCAGATTTACCCACTACAGGAACAAACCCCAGGCAAAAAGCAAGATATTTGAAACTGTCATATATCGGACTTTTGCATTAGTACTGGCCCTTCCGGCGGGGAACCAGAGCTTACTTATACACAGCTCCACTACCTGGATTAGTTAAGTCTCCACCTAGGAGGTGGGGCTGAGTGACTCACTTTATAGGGGTGAAGTAAGGCAACTCAAATCCTAAACCAAAGTGCCCCATTTGGACCCAAGTCCAGAAGACAGCAAAAAAATTCCACAGGGCCAGAGGCCCCAGACAAAAAAAAAAAAAAAAAAAAAAAAAAAAAAAACAAAGCGAAATGTCTCCAACAAAAGAAAGCAACGCTATTCCAGCCAGCCTGAACAACCTCACCACAACTGAAACACATGAAAACGATGACATTTCTACATAATGGAAAGTGATAGAGTCCCTTCAAGAAGAACTTAAATCTATGAAGGATTCAAAGAAGCCACAATTTTACAAGTCAAAACAACGAATAACACCATTAAAGAGCTCCAAGCCAAGGTGACTCAGCTTGAACAGGAAAAGGACAGAGCAATGAGAGATTTCCAGGCAAAAACAAGAAAACTGGAGAAGGAAATGTACAAAATGAACAATACAATTCATAACATGAAAATAGAAAAGGAAACAATAAAGAAAACACAGGCAGAGTTAAAAGAGGAAATGGAGAATCAAGGGAAGAGAACAGGAACTATGGATGTGAGTATCAAAAATAGGATGCAAGACATGGAAGACAGGATCTCAGGCATGGAAGACTTGATGGAAGAAATCAGTACAACATCCAAAGAAAATGAGAAAGCTAAAAAATGCTCTCACCCACAACATCCAAGAAATCAAGGACACAATGAAAAGTCGGAACCTAAGAATTATAGGCATAGAGGAAAGAGAAGACTCCCGACTCCATGGTCCAGGAAATATATTCAACAAAATCATAGAAGTAAACTTCCCAAACCTAAAGAAAGAGATGCCAATAAAAATCCAAGAGGCTTACAGAACACCAAACAGATTAGATCAGAAAAGAAATTCCTCTCGCCACATAATAATAGAAATTCCAAATGTAGAGAACAAAGATAGGATATTAAAAGCTGTAAGAGAAAAAGGCCAAGTAAAATACAATGGCAGACCCATCAGAATCACACCTGACTTCTCCTCAACTCCTCAGAAACTTTAAAAGCTAGAAGGGCCTGGACGGATGTCCTACAAGCCCTGAGAGAACATAGGTGCCCAGCCATATACTACTATACCCAGCAAAACTCTCTAGCAATATAGATGGAGAAAACATGATATTCCCTGACAAAATCAAATTCAAACAATATCTCCTCACAAACCCAGCCCTACAGAAGATCCTACAAGGAAAATTCCAACACAGAGAAGACAACTACACCCAAGAAAACAGAGGAAATAGAAACCTCCACAGCAACTAAACAAAAAGAAACACAAGACAACCAGCTATACAAAAATAATGGGAAATAACAACTCCTGGTCACTAATATCCATCAACATCAATGGACTAAACTCGCCAATAAAAAGACACAGACTTACAGACTGGATCCATAAACAAGACCCATCTTTTGCTGTATACAAGAAACATATCTCACTATCTCAGAGTAAAGGGCTGGGAAAAAGTTTTCCAAGCAAATGGACCCAGGAAACAAGCTGGAGTAGCCACCCTAATATCAAACAAAATAGACTTAAAATTGAAGTTAATAAAAAAAAGACAGAGAAGGGCTTTATATACTCGTTAAAGGAAATATCCACCAAGAGGACATCTCAATATTGAACATCTATGCCCCAAATACAAAGGCACCTACATTTATAAAAGAAACGCTTCTAAAACTTAAATCACAAATCGATCCAAACACTTTAATAGTGGGAGACTTCAACACCCCACTCACAACTATGGACAGATCATCAAGACAGAAGCCAAACATAGAAATAATGAGTCTAACAGATATCATGAACCAAATGGACCTAACAGATATCTACAGAATGTTTCACCCAAACACAAAAGAATACACCTTCTTCTCAGCACCTCATGGACCTTCTCCAAAATCAACCATATAGTTGGACACAAAGAAAGCCTCAACAGATACAAGAAAATTGAAATAACACCTGATATCTTATCAGACCACCATGGAATAAAGCTGGACTTTAATAGCAAAAGAATCAACAGAAAGTCTACACTCACATGGAAATTGAACAACTCTTTACTAGAGGACCATTGGGTCAGGGAAGAAATAAAGAAGGAAATGAAAAACTTCTTAAAATCCAACGAAAATGAAGACACAACATACCCAAACCTATGGCACACAATGAAAGCTGTGCTATGAGGAAAGTTCATAGCACTAAGTGCTTTCAAAAAGAAAATTGTGACAGCTCAGATTAGGGAATTAACAGCTAAACTGGGTGAATTGGAAAAAAAAAAAAAAAAGAAGCAAACCCTCCCAAGAGGAGCAGAAGGCAGGAAATCATCAAACTTTGGGCTGAAATCAACAACTTAGAAACAAAAAGAACTATACAAAGAATCAATGAAACCAAGAGTTGGTTCTTTGAGAAAATCAACAAAATAGACAGACCCTTAGCCAAATTAACTAAAAGACGGAGGGAGAAAACACAAATCAACAAAATCAGAAATGAAAAGGGAGAAATAGCAACAGACATTGAGGAAATCCAGAGAATATTAGGAACCTACTTTAAAAATCTATACTCCACCAAATTTGAAAACTTAAGTGAAATGGACCATTTTCTTGATAGATACCACCTACCAATGCTAAATCAAGATCAGATAAACAGATTAAACAGCCCTATAACCCATAAGGAAATAGAAACAGTCATTAAAATCTCCCAACCAAAAAAAGCCCAGGGCCAGATGGCTTTAGCATGGAATTCTACCGGACCTTTAAAGAGGAGCTAACACCAATACTTTTCAAACTCTTTCACAAAATAGAATCTGAAAGAACATTGCCAAACTCATTCTATGAGGCCACATTCACCCTGATTCCTAAACCACACCACACAAAGACCCGACAAAGAAAGAGAACTTCAGAACAAACTCCCTCATGAACATAGATGCAAAAATACTTAATAAAATAGTAGCAAACCGAATTCAAGAGCACATCAAAAGTATCATACACCATGATCAAGTAGGCTTCATCCCAGGAATGCAGGGATGGTTCAACATACGAAAGTCTATCAACGTCATTCACCATATAAACAAGATGAAAGAAAAAAAACACATGGTAATCTTGCTAGATGCAGAAAAAGCATTTGACAAAATCCAACACCCCTTCATGCTAAAAGTTCTAGAGAGAATGGGCATACAAGGACCATACCTAGAAATAATAAAGGCAATAGACAGCAGGCCAGTGGCCAACATCAAATTAAATGAAGAGAAACTTGAAGCATTTCCCCTAAACTCAGGGATAAGACAAGGATATCCACTTTCACCATCTCTCTTCAATATAGTACTTGAATTTCTTGCTAGAGCAATAAGACAACTAAAGGAGATCAAGGGGATAAATATTGGAAACGAAGAAGTCAAATTATCTTTATTTGCAGATGATATGATAGTATACATAAGCGACCCCAAAAATTCCACCAGAGAACTCTTACAGCTGATAAACACCTTCAGCAAAGTGGCTGGATACAAAATTAACTCAAAAAAAATCAGAAGCCCTTCTTTATACAACAAATGGGCTGAGAAAGAAATAAGGGAAACAACCCCCTTCACAATAGCCACAAACCACATAAAATACCTGGGGGTAATTCTAACCAATCAGGTAAAGGACCTGTACAACAAGAACTTCAAGCCCTTGAAGAAAGCAATGGAAGAGGCCTTTAGAAAATGGAAAGATCTCCCATGCTCATGGATAGGTAGGATCAACATAATAAAAATAGCCATCCTACCAAAAGCAATATATAGATTCAATGCAATTCCTATCAAAATACCAACACAATTTTTTATAAACTTGTAAAGGGCCATCTCAATTTCATATGGAGTAACAAAAAGCCCAGAATAGCTACATCAATCCTGTGTAATAAAAAAACATCAGGGGGTATCACCATCCCAAATTTCAAGCTGTACTACCGAGTAATAGTTGTAAAAACAGCATGGTATTGGTATAGAAACAGACCAATAGATCAATGGAATCGAATTGAAGATCCAGAAATAGACCCACACACTTATGACCACCTATTTTTTGACAAAGAAACCAAAATGGCACAATGGAAGAAGGACAGCATCTTCAACAAATGGTGCTGGTCCAACTGGATGTCCACTTGTAAAAGAATGAAATTAGACCCATACTTATCACCTTGTACAAAACTTAAGTACAAGTGGATCAAAGACCTTAACATAAGGCCGGTCACACTAAATCTACTAGAAGAAAAAGTGGGAGAAACCCTCGAACTAATTGGCACAGGCGACAACTTCCTGAACAGAACACCAACAGCTCAGGACCTGAGATCAACAATCAATAAATGGGACCTCATGCAGCTGAAAATCTTCTGTAAGGCAAAAGACACTGTCATTCAAACAAAACGGCAGCCTACAGACTGGGAGAAAATCTTCACCAACCCCACATCTGACAGAGGGCTAATATCCAAAATCTACAAAGAACTCAAGAAATTAAATGCCAAGAAACCAAATAATCCAATCAAAAAATGAGGGACAGACCTAAATAGAGAATTCACAAAGGAAGAATCCCTAATGGCTGAGAGACACTTGAAGAAATGCTCAATATCCTTAATCATTGGAGAAATGCAACTCAATAAGACTCTGAGATTCCATCTCACAGCTGTCAGAATGTCTAAGCTCAAAAGCTCAAATGACAGCACATGCTGGCGAGGGTGTGAAGAAAGGGGTACCCTACTCCATTGCTGGTGGGAGTGCAGGCTTGTGCAACCAGTATGGAGGTTAGTCTGGTGATATCTTGAAAACTTAGAATAGCTTTGCCTCAGGACCCAGCCATACCACCTCTGGGTATACCCCCAAATATCTCCTCATGGAATCATAAGGAAGTTTCCTCATCTATGTTCATAGAAGCCTTATTTGTAATAGCTAGAAACTGGAAACAACCCAGATATCCTTCAACCAAAGAATGGGTTAAAAAACTGTGGTACATCTACACAATGGAATATTATTCAGCTATCAGAAACAATGAAATTATGCAATTTGCAGCCAAATGGATGAAACTAGAAAAGCTCATCCTGAGTGAACTAACCCAGACTCAGAAGGACGCACTACAGCATCTATTCACTAATAGTAGGATTTTAGCTATATAGTAGAAGGTATTGATACTTCAACTAACACACCAAAGGGAACTTGGACATAGACTTTTTTTTTATTTATTTATTTATTTATTTATTTATTTATTTATTTGTTTGTTTGTTTGTTTGTTTGTTTGTTTGTTTATTATATATTTATTTTTTTGTATTTTTAGTCTTTTTTATCTATTTGTCTCCTTATTTGTTTGTTTTTTAGTTCTCTCTTCTGGGCAAGGAGACACTTTTCACTGATGGTACTGCCTCATAGACCTCCAATGAATGAGGAGGCTCTTGGCCCTCATACAACCTCTCAACTGAGAAGAGGGACTGTTATATAAGGACACCCCACCCCAGAGAAATGAGATGGAAGGGTTAGGAGGTAAAGAAAAAAAATGAAATGTGGTGTTTCGGCCTTTTACTACTAATTGTCATAAGCTGTTTAGGATAACTAAGAAATGCAAACTAATGGTTATGCAAGCTGGTCATTCTGTCAGGTACTATGACAGCCTATTATAGCTATTTTCTAAGCTAATCAGAAATAAAGCTGCTAAGAGACAAGCAACATCTGCTTACCCTAATAGAAGAGACAGATAGGGCCTCTTCAAAAACCTCAAGAGATCTGCAGAATATGGCATTCAAAGATGTTTTCATAACTTTAGATTTTTTTATATCAAGACATAGCAACTCCTGACAGCACCCCCTATTCTACCCCACGTAGAAGATAAGCATCGAAGATTCTTCATTGGGAGATAATTGAATTAGTCGCAAGCCCATCTCTTGTTAGGAAAAGCCCCTTGCTCCAACTGTAGACAGAATTCTGTCCAAAAAGGACAAAATCTGGAAGCAGGTAAGTCGACAGCCTAGCTCTGCCAATACAGGGTAGGCAAGTCCTTCATAACCCCTGCTCTACAATCAATGTTTATCAGAGAAACGGGGCCAAATGACTGAAGATCGATGCTGTAATGTATGGAGAGAATATAGGAACTGTCCAGGCAGCCACTGCTATGTCATTCTTAGTTTTGGAAGCTGCAGGCCCTGTACTTCCTATAAAATCAGATATATTTATCCCTCTCAGGTCACTCAGGTGGTTGAAGAACAGATAGCTAGAGTCTCATAATTAAATTTTGAGTTGTTTAGAAGTCAAGAGAATGTTATAGATCTAAGAAGATACTTTCAAAATTGTGTTGCAAGTTAGTATAAATGTTGAGTTAGATATAGAACTTTAAACTCATGGAGATGGTTAGATAGTAGAATGTTAAAGTCAGGTACCAAATCCATATGGACTGGACATTGGGAAATACGCTAAGCCATATAACCCTCATAACTGTGGCCTAATTACCTCTGTTGTTTTGTATTGTATTTATTATTATAAGAGAAAGGGCATTTGTTGGACTGAAAGGGGAAACTGTAGGGGGAAATAAGATATACCTTAAACTTAAAAGAAAAAAAAAGGGAAGAGGATGGGTGGTTGAGGGTGGGAGGGTGGAACTGGAGGGGGAATAGGCAGGGGACTGCCATTGAGATGTAACTTGAAGAAATAAAAAATAAAGGAAAAATAAAAAATAAAAAAAGAAAGAGGATGGGGGATTGAGGGTGTGAGGGTGTGACTGGAGGGGGGAATAGGGAGGGTACTGTGATTGAAATGTAACTTGAAGAAATAAAAAATAAATAAAAATACTTATTTAGCTCAAAAAAATAAAGAAATACAAATTGAGACAGAAGTTTTGTCTGTGAAGACGTCTGAAAAAGAATGATCCAAGCTCTGTCTGAAGCTCATTGCACAAGGAGATATAGAATAGATTGTTTTATAAGAGGGAATTTTAAAAACTGAGTTTTAAATGTTTTAAGATCTGGTCCACTTATAACGAGAAAGCCAAGTGCAAGGGCTCACACTGCCATATCAGAATGCAGGAGGCAGAACTGTACAACACTGAGGGCTAAGGAAGCAGGGAGGTCTTCTCTTAAAAATAATGGTGGAGAGCTAATGTAAGTGAATGAACAAATAAATGAATAAATAAACAAACTTAATTTTTAGAAGTTGAAAACAGTGAAGAAAAAGACTACCTTCTAGAGCCTCCATAAATAAATGCAACTGATTTTTTATACCTCCAAGACCCACACCAGACTTCTCAATTATTAACTGTAAGATGTAAAACGTTTATTATTTGACTCGACTCTAAGACAATTTGTCATAGCAATAGAAGAACCAATGCATGATGAATCAGGAATATTCATGTGTAGTTAACACAACTCTTCCTGATTTTTGCCTGTATCAGAAACCTGGTCACTCCTGGTGAGAAAGCAGGAATGGACCTTCAGAATGAGAGGAGAGGTCTTATTCTTGCACTGGCTCATTGGAATCTAAAAATGGATTATATTATTTTTACATAGAATCTTAGTCCTGAAATAAGGAAGTCATCACAAGATATCCTAGATTGTTTCAGGGTTCTTTCTGTGTCCTACTTAAGTCACCAGCCATCAGTCATTGCACTGTGAGAAACTGAATTCCAAGCCCCATTTATGGAGAGGAAATTGATCAAATTTAGGCATTCAAGGTAACCACTGAAAGAATAAGAGTACTTCATATCCTTCTTCCTCAGGAGCATGAAATCTAATTTCGGGAAGGATCTAGTTTTTCTCGCACCTCTTGAGATTCACCACAGGTTGGATGACTGATTTTTGAGTGTTGGTCTTGGGCAAAAAAGGAGTTGGAGTTGTTCATGGTATGATATAAGCAAATGGACCCCCCAATCCCATGGTATTCCTATATACTGTTTACATATCACATACAACTTCCCCTCTAAAATGCACTGTTTACTGCCAGTGGACATCAGTGAGCAAAAGACTGGTACACAGGGCAGATATTTTTTCCCTTATATCCCAGATATTTTTATTTTCTACAACACCACCATAAGACTACTCAGGACATAAGATTATGTCAGGAGGTAGGGTGTGTTTATGTGTGTGTGTGTGTGTGTGTGTGTGTGTGTGTGTGTGTGTGTGTGTTTTAAAACTATGTCCAATACATGCTCCCCAAGCTTATAAACACAAGCACAAAAAATGAAATTATAAAAATATAATTAACAAAAAATCTTACTTCTTTGCTTTATTTTTCTTATTTCGAAGAGAACATCAAATCTCAAAACAGCACAGAATAAATTATTATACAGTTTTATCTGATCTGCTAACTACAACATCTCCATCCCACACCTTGCTTCTGCTACATGCAAAGCAAGTATGTGCCAAGACATACATAACCTCCCTGACTTAGGTTAGTATAACTTACAATTTTAAATATAAGATGGTGAAGAACAATGTACATTAAGTAGAGACTGTACTTTGTAAGACTCGTTATTGGGATATATTGATTGTACAAACCAAAGAGTTTTGTTACAGTGGGTTTTTTTAACAGATATTCATGATGTCCTTTGTTCATATAGATGAGTGTTTATCATCTCTAGAGTTTACATTATGTAATAGTAATAATTGCTTGCTTTCCTGATGTCTACTCTTACCTATACTGCTAACATCTTAGCTATAAAGGGTAAAGATTTGTTCTGTTCACTTAATAGGGGGAAATTAATAAAAAATAATTGTATACAAATATTATTTTATGTACATTCTAGGTAACATTAAATAATGCTTAGACTCCTTTTAATAATAAAAGTTCACATTTTTATAGGATCATTGAGAGAATTTTTGGTGCCCTTCTAACTCCAAAGGGTATACATTTCCTTCCATAGACCTCCCCAAGAATTTTATCATGATTTTGAGGTTTGGTTCTGAGTCTTACAAGTATTAGAAAGTATATCCCATGATACATAACAAATAGGAAAAGATTTTTAAATTAGTGTGATGGGGGAGAGTTGAGCATTCTAAATGTTAATTGGTCCTGTTTGTTGTCTGTTTCTTATATTGACTCTGATTGGTTAAATAAAATGCTCAGGCCTTTTGGGCAAAGACAGAGAAAGGTGGGACTTCCTGAGATTAGAACAGGAAGCCTGCGCTTTAGACAGAGCATTAAAGCATTCCAGCCAGCAGCAGGAAGAAGGAGGCACACACCATGGGTTAGAGAAAAGAACCTCATTCCACATGGCCAGGAACATCGGCATATCGTGGAGAATGGCAGTCCAAGGGGACATATGTATATATGAGGTCATATTTGGGTAATAGAATTAAGAGCTATCTTAGATGGGCTAGGATTGCACAATTCAGGGCAAGGCTTGTTAAAATCCATGCAGTCTCTGTGTGCTTATTTATAATGTCTGATTAAAGATTAACAGCTGCCGAACCAATTAATGATAATAACAAATACTGGTTAAACAATTTAACTATTTATTTCTACAAATGGTACCCAATGCAACATAATTTAATTAATTTTTTTCTACATTAATGTTCTCGTCTTCATAGACAATGTATATCCATAGTTAACAACCAAACTCTCATTTGGGTCTAGGATGCTGTAGTACACAACCTCTCAAATTCTGTGAATGTATTGGTTTTATGGCACCAACCCAACTATGAATGTTCAGTAAATCATTTCCCTATTTTCTTAAGTCATGACATCACAATGGCAGGAAGCATGTTCCAGTATGGAGGAAATACATAAAAGATGTTGGAAAAACTGCATCACTACCCATCTTAAAAATGTATCCACAGCCCCAATGAAAGGAGAATCTCTTCATGAGTGCCGAATCTTCCTCCTTTCTGGGATATGTGAGCACTGCTTGCAGACACCCTGGACATCACCAAGGTAAGTTTGAGAATATAAATAGTTGTCTTGTATTGACACTCATAAGACATGCTAAACCTTACCGCTGTTATGTACCCAATTCCATGCAGCAGCCACCTTGTGGGGCTGTTGTTCTGAGTGTGGAACATCTGGAGTTGCACTTTAATTGGTGTTTGTAATAGTTACACAGCTGTTTGAAACAGTTCTAACTATGTTAATCACGGCTGCAATGATGCTTATAGCAAAGTCTCTCCAGAAAGGCCAATTCATGAGGATCTGTGATTACTGATTCACGAAGTCACACAGTTCATTCCCTGGCTTAGTGTCACGCACAAATCAAAAGCATAAGAAAAGAATGAAGTAGCTAAAACAATCCCTTTCATCAGTCCGGGACTGTTTGACTTCAGAAACATTGACCAATTGTTACCTGACGTGTATAATCAACCTGGTACAAAGGTGGGTGAATTGCAATATTAAGAGAAAACAGTTTACCAGGTAAGTATAGAAGAAATGACTGTAGCTTTTAAAACATATGTCTATAGGGGTATCCCTCCCCCGTCAAAATAAGTGTAATTGGTGATAAGGGGGAAATGATAAGATCTATAGAAAAAAAAATGGAACTCCCATGTTCTGGACTAGATGGGGAAACATTTCCATCCCCTATGTTTGGAAAGTGTTGAAAAGCTTTAAACACAGACAAGATGTGTTGCAATGACTGCTCTTCCACCCCAATTTGGAGACTGCAGGAAAACCATTTTGCCATCATACACCTACTAGGTTTCTCATCAGTAAAATGGAAACATCGGACAAGATTAATTTGTTTTTAAGTCTATGGCATCTCTTGTATTTTTATGGGGAGCAAGAATATGATTACTTAATCTGGAAAGATACACATCTCTAGATAACAAGCCTTCACAATAGGAGGCTAGGGAGGGGGATTTACAGAAACAGCTCTAGAGACTACCTGCTTTGGGTTAGAACAGGTGCCAAGAGATCACTGATGAGGAAGCTCTCTCCAAACTATTAAGGAAAGGATGGAGGGAAGTGGAGATACTGATAATGGACAAAAAAACTGAAGTCACAGAAAAAGAAATAACAGCAAATGCCATCAAAAGATAACATGCAGTGGAAAACAATGATATAAGAATTTTTTTCTAGGCTGGGCATGCCAGAGCATGCCTTTAAATCCAGCACAAGGGAAGCGGAGGCAGGCAGATCTCTGTGAGTTCAAGGCTAGCCTGGTCTACAGAGTGTGTTCCAGGATAGCCAGGACAACACAGAGAAACCCTGTCTCGAAAAACCTAAAAAAGAAAAAAAAAGAAATTTTATCTGAAACAGAGAACTTGGTTTTAGCATGCTTAGATTAACAGAAAAACAATAGTAAAAATAATATAGCTACTGAGTTTGATGCACACTGATGCATGTACACACATACACACTGACACAAACTCACACAAACACTCATATATACTCACTCCCACTTTCCACACAAACACACTCATACACACACCCCATATTCACAATCACACACACTCATACTCACACATACACACACTCAAACGCACTTGCAAGCACTCACATACACACACTACACATGCATTCATGCACTCACACACACTCACACAAACACCCTCACACTCACATACTGAATTCTGAATGACACGTACACTGCAGCAAAATAACAAAGGAAATTTTAGAGCAGAGGTGAGTCCAGGAGCTAAGTGTCTGCCTTTCAACATCCACAGTGTAATTTCTGGATGATATGCTCTGGAAACTGATGGAAGCTTGCCATATAATAACATTATTAAGATGAAAATTAAGTAACAATAAAATAATTTTAAAAATATTTTAACAATCATTTTCAGGAGTTCGAACTGTAGAATGCGCAGGGCAAGGAGACGGCAGGAACATGTGGTTGGCTTTATGCCTTCTAAAATAAATTGACTTTTACATGTTTCATGTATTTATATGTGCGTAATTTTCATGTCAGTTTAGTATGCATGTTCATATGTGTGTGGGAGCACATGCACATGTGTATGCTTGCATGAGGAATACTAAGATTGATGCAAGGATTCTTCCTTGGTGGCTGCTATAATCAGAATCTCAATCAAATGCAATGCTCACAGTTAGAGCTAGGCTAACCTAGCTACCCAGTTTGCTCTATGGCATCATTTTCCTGTCTGAACTTCCTGAAGCTGAAATTACAAATGAGCCACCCTGGTCACTGAACATTCATGTGGATTCCAGGGATCCAAACTCCCTTGGGGTCTCTTGCTTCTATAACAAGCCCTTTAACCACCGAGTCACCTCTCCAACCCCTAATTTCACATTTTGACAATGTGTGCAACTTGCTGTGATAAAAATAAAGTCTAGCCTGACAGTGAATAAAGCTTTCCTCCAGGCTTCAGTAATGAATACAAATTTGAGACAGAAAGGACTAGGGATCAGGTTGGCAAATTTGACATTTCTGAGAGTAAATCTAGAGTTTCTCCTATTTCCATTTTTTTTTTTTCATGAAAATCACATCCCCCTCCTTTTCACAATCATTTGGCTTACATGGTTGGACTTTGTATTTCTGCCACACATTTTATGACCATTCTTTCAAAAAATACATCCAACATATTTTATTTCTAATTTATAAAATATTTAACACCTTCTACTTAGCACTTCTGATAATATTAGTGTCCCTTGTTTTGGGGGAATAGGTGAGTCCAGAGGTTATGCTCATGGCATTATCTGTTCCTCACAACTTCTCCCCCATGACCTATACCCATAATTGGAGCAGTTTATAAAGTTAGCATGGTGCTGGGTCATAATATATTATCCAATGTCCTCTCTCTTGTTCTCTCTCTCTCTTTATATATATATATATGTTAGTATGTGTGTGTATGTGTGTGTGTATGTACACATGCATTCTTTAAGGACACATAAGGATGAAAAGGGGCTCCGACTTTTTTTTCCCTATTCAGTTCTAAGATTATAAGTCACAATACTTGGCCTTTATTTATTTATTTGTTTGATTGTTTGTTTGTTTGTTTATATTTTTTAGTTCTGGGACTGAACTCCGGTGGTCAAATTTGCTCAAGTGGTTCACCAGCTGCCCTCATTCAGCCCATGTTCCATGTCTTCTTCATCCTTATATCAGTGCAGCACATTTATTGAGCTCAAAGAGCTTTACATTTCCTGGAGGAGACAAACAGAGGAGTATGTACGTGTTAAGTATCTGTTACACTTGTGGGTATCCAGCTTTGAGAGAAAGATGACAAAAGACAGGCAGAGTCGCAAGTCTCTATGCTGGAATTTCACTGTTTGAGGGGTGAAGATGCTTCAGCATGAAGTGAAAACTGAGTTAATATCTCAGTCTTAGCAGTATGATTTATGACTCTCATTTCCGTAAGATACAATAGCTAGCTGTAGCCTTGTCTCTTCTGCTCTTCTCATCCCACATCCCTTCATTAAACAACACAGGACCCATCACAAGCATTAAGCTGGCAGGTAGCTTTGGTTCTGGTATAACAAAATTATCAGGAGTGTGAACATTATAAATTCTCAAAGAGCTTTTACTGTTAGTTTTCTTTCAGCTCAATGTTATTTTACCAGGTCAGTGTCCTGAGCTGTTGGGGGAAGATTTAATATCATTGCTTCTGATAGGCTGATTTCAATGCTGAGATCTGGTTACCACCCTTCTAAGGCATTCTCCTGATTGGGTAATAAATGTCGCCGATGGCCAATTAGTTGTGCATAAAGAGTATAGGAAGGCAGGACTTCCTGAGATTAGAACAAGAACCCTGTGCTTTACATAGAGGATTAATTCTTTCTAGCCAGGATCAGGAAGAAGGAGGACACACACCATGGGTTAGAAAAAAGAGCATCATTCCACATGGCCAGCAACATCAGCATAGCATGGAGAATAGCAGTCCAAGGGGACGTATGTATATATGGGGTCATATTTGGGTAATAGAATTAAGAGCTAGCTTAGGTGGGACAAGATTGCTCAATTCAAGCCAAATCTTCTTAAAATCCACATGGTGTCTTGTGTGTACTCATTTATGGTGGGTTAATGATTAACACCTGTCAAATCAATTAACAATAATATAAATACTAGTAAAAACTTTAGTTATTTCTACACTGAGCACTAACACCACCCTCTAGATTCCCCCTAGACAAGACAGATGAGAGTTTTGTGACAGTAACATCACTCAGGAGAAGACAAGACTATCAATTTCCCTGAAATCCACATCTGCCCAAAAGAAGAACATGTTCATGTCCTGGGGTTCTGCAGTTTCTCACTTTACAACCTGGACGATGGTGAAGCCTCCCTTGTCATTCAGACTTGTAGATAAATAACCACTGCATTCTAATACATTCCAGCCATAGGGAACCATTGTTGGACTAGTTTAACCACAGTTTGCAAGTCATTCTAGTAAGTACACACACACACACACACACACACACACACACACACACACATGTGTGTGTGTATGTGTATATATATGTGTATATATATATATATATATATAGAGAGAGAGAGAGAGAGAGAGAGAGAGAGAAAGGGGAGAACCTGACTAGTACAGAAGTATTTGTTTTCTATAATTAGACAGATAAAAGAAAACAGAAATATCTCAAAGTTTTTATAGTGTAAAAGCCAATATTTGTGGACCAGAAATAAAGATATATCATAGAAACATACTACTTTCTGTTCAGCTAAGTTTTTGTTCATCCATCCATTCATTCATTCAGCAAATATGTGCTGAACGCTAATGTCAGAGTATGTGGGAGTGTTGAATTTTCCAACATTGGTCAAATGTAAGACTTTATAAGGTAAGGAAAGACATACAGAGAAATTCTCCAAAGGAAAAGATATTCAATATACAGTTGAGTCCCCAGAGTAAAATTAATTAACTGAAACTGAGACAGCTTCATACACTATTTTTAGAAATGGCTGATTCTTCTCTGCAGCTTCATTAATGTATAAGTAGAATAGCAAACAGAATATATTTAAGGAGTACAATGTGAGAAGTTTTGACACATGTCTTCCTCCGTGAAACCCACACTGCAATCAAGATAATGAGCACATTCCTCACCTCCAAAGTTTCCTTGGACCCTTTTATAATCCTTCCTTCTGTGTTTCCCAGGTTTCGACTCAGGCAGTAATTGGTCTGCATTCTACCACAATAGATTACTGTGTATTTTCAAGAATTATAAAATGAACCAAAGTCTAACTACATTGTCTCATTTATCTTTTTTTTTTCATTCACAAAAATTATGTTAAACAGAATCCATGTTCTTGTATTTATCAATCATCTATTCTATTTTTATTTCTGAGTAGTTTTTTACAATAGAGTTACATGATAGTCTGTTTCTACATTGGACATTTGATGAACATTTGTGTTCCTTCCAGGTTAGGAATATTAAAAATGCAGATTCTATAAACATCCATGTACAACTCTTTTAATGTACATGTGATTCCATTTCCCTTGACATTTACCTAGTAATATAAAGGCTAGCTATGATGGTGGATGAATATTTAATTTTAAAAATAAAGATTCAGATGGATTTTGAAAGTGATCATACCATTTCACAATCCAATTATCAATGGCTCAGAGCTTCATTTTCTCCAGTTTTAGGCAGTTCTTGTATGGTCAGTTTTGATAAATATGACCATTATGATAAATATATAGAAATGTGACATTTGAGTTTAAATTGCCCTTTCTGGCTGCCTCAGAGCATTGATCCTATTTATTGACATTTATTTGTAATCTCTCCATAGAAACATGTGCACATTAGGTGTTGGCTCAAATAACTTGCATTTATTTTAATTGAATTATTGGTTTTTTCATGTGGTGATGTACACAGGAATATAAGTACTTGATTGATAATGTTTTCTAATGGCATGTGTTGCCTATATTGACTTTTGAAAAAACAAAATAGTTTTAAGTTTTATTAAAGTTAATTTTTTGTAATTTGAAATTTAAATAAATCTTACACAAATACAAGATTTTCTTCCATGTTTTAATCTACAAAACTTTCATAGTTTGAACTCATATAGTTATGGTAATGATCCAATAATTTATTTTCAGTGAACTCATCATGAGGAATATTCAGGATTAGAGAGTTGGCAAAATTCCTGTCTCAGCCTCCCAAGTACTGGCATTATAGGTGTGAGTTACCATCCCCAACTTATATAGGTCAACTTAAAGGGGAACAGAAAATACAACATTACTGAGTTGTCTAAATTATATACTGTTTATTTAGCACTTCAATTTTTCTCCATAATGCTTCACAACAAAAATGTATAGGCCACATTGCTTTTAAAATCATATGTACCCATAAGTATTTAATATTTTCTGTGCTACTGAATGTTTCTCAAGACCTAAACTTCTGTTTGTAAAATGAATGATGGTGGTTTTATAGATAGCAGTATGTTATAGATTCTGTAATACTGCTCATACTTTTTAACCTATGTGCATATTGTGGCTTCTCTTGCCTTACTGACTTCCATAGAGCTTCTACTACCATGTTGAACATCAGTGGGGTGGGATGGGGGATCCTTGATTTATTTATAATGCAAGGAGAAATAATTTAGTCTTCTTATACTATGGATGATATCACTGTATATCTTTAGTCAACATTCGCCACATTGAGGAAATTTCTGTCTACTCATTTTTTCATATTTTATTTGTAATCAGTGTTAAATATTATAAAATTTTCCCTGTTTTGAGTCAAGAATGTGGATTTGTGCTTGACAAATGTTTAAAATGTTACCAGGTTCCTGGGTTAGAGAATGATCATAAAGTACTGTCTTTTAATTATATTGTTGGGTACTATTTTCAAAATTCTTTATCCTTTTCCTATTCATTTACATTCTTTTATTGTATAATTTTATTGTCAGTGTGACTAGAAGGATGGGTTTACAAAAGTGGTCATAAATACTCACTTTTCTCCAATTTTTGTATTGAGTTGAGATTAAATCTTTCTCAAATGTTTGGGAGAATTCTCTGCTGAACTCTCAGCATTTGGTAATTTTACCTTGTGTGCTAATTTTAAACTTGTATGTTCAAATCATTACTTCTTTTTTGTTATTTTCTGAGGATTTGTGGTTTTCAAGGAACTTTCTTATTTCATATAAGTTCTCAATTTTATTAAAATTTGTCATATTGGACTGGGCTTCTAATGTATCTTGGGTTAGCTCACTCAGGATGAGCTTCTCTAGTTCCATCCATTTGGTTGCAAATTGCATGATTTCATTGGTTCTGATGGCTGAGTAGTATTCCATTGTGTAGATGTACCAAAGTTTTTAAAAAATATTTATTTATTACTTCAGGTTACATCTCTATCACAATGCCCTCTTTCCACACATCCTAGTCCCACCCTCCCACCCTCTACCCCCTATCCCTTCCATCCCATTCCTCTGGAGTGGAGTGTCCCTACATAACAGTCTCCTGCCCCAGTTCAGCAGTCATATGAGGGCCAAGAGCCTCCTCATACACTGGGGGCCTACAAGGCAGCACCACCAGTGAAAAGTGTCTCATTGACAGGAAACAAAGTCTATGTTCTTGTTCCCTTTGAGCACTAGTTGTAGTATAGTTATCCTGTACTATATGGCTAAAATCTGATTATAAGTGAATAGATGCCATGTGCATCCTTCTAAGTCTGGGTTAGCTCACTCAGGATGAGATTTTCTAGTTCCATCCATTTGGCTGCAAATTGCATGATTTCATTATTTTAGATGGCTGAGTAGTATTCTATTATGAAGATGTACCACAGTTTTTTAATCCATTCTTTTGGTTGAGGGACATCTGGATTGTTTCCAGTTTCTAGCTATTACAAATAAGGCTACTATGAACATAGATGAGGAAAATTCTTGTGATATGGTGAGGAATCATTTGGACGTATATCCAGAAGTGGTATGGCTGGGTCCCGAAGCAGAGCTAATCCAACTTTTCTAAGATATCGCCAGAATGACCTCCATAGTAGTTGCACAAGTCTGCATCCCCATCAGCAATGGAGGCGAGTTCCCCTTTCTCTACACCCTGGCCAGCATGTGCTGTCATTTGAGCTTTTGATCGTAGCCATTCTGACAGGTGTGAGATGGAATCTTAGAGTAATCTTGAGTTGCATATTTCTGATAATTAAGGATGCTGAGCATTTCTTCAAGTGTCTCTCAGCCATTAGGAATTCCTCCTTTGTGAATTCTCTGTTTAGCTCTGCTCCCCATTTTTTGATTGGATTATTTAGTTTCTTGGCATTTAATTTCTTGAGTTCTTTGTAAATTATGGATATTAGCCCTCTGTCAGATGTGGGGTTGGTGAAGATTTTTTCCCAATCTGTAGGCTGCCATTTTGTTTGAATGACAGTGTCTTTTGCTTTACAGAGCTTTTCAGTTTCATGAGGTCCCATTTATTGATTGTTAGTCTTAGATCCAGAGCTGTTGGTGTTCTGTTCAGGAAGTTGTCACAAGTGCCGATAAGTTTGAGTTTTTCCCACTTTCTCTTCTAGTAGATTTAGTGTGTCTGGCCTTATGTTAAGGTCCTTGATCCACTTGGACTTAAGAATGAAATTAGACCCATACTTATCACCTTGTACAAAACTTAAGTCCAAGTGTACCACAGTTATTTTATCCATTCCTCGGTTGAGGGACATCTTGTTGTTTCAAGTGCCTAGCTATTACAAATAAGGCTGCTATGAACATAGATGAGGAAACATCCTTGTAGTTTGATGAGGAATCATTTGGATGTATATACAGAAGTGGTATGGCTCGGTCTTAGGGCAGAGCTATTCCAAATTTTCTAAGATATAGCCAGACTGATTTCCTAGTGGTTGTACAAGCTTGCACTTCCACCAGCAATGGAGGAGTGTTCCCCTTTCTCCACAACCTCACCAGCATGTGCTGTCATTTGAGTTTTTGATCTTAACCATTCTGACAGGTGTGAGATGGAATGTTAGAGTCATCTTGAGTTGCATTTCTCTGATGATTAAGGACGTTGAGCACTTCTGCAAGTGTCTCTCAGCCATTAGGGATTTCTCCTTTGTGAATTCTCTGTTTAGCTATGTTCCCCATTTTTTGATTGGATTATTTGGTTAGACTCAGAAGTATACACATGGCCTCTATTCACTTATAATTGGATTTTAGGCATATAGTACAGGATAACTATATTACAGCCAAAGTACCAAAGGGAACAGGAACATAGACTTTGTTGCCTCTCAATGAGACACTTTGCCCTAGTGGTGCTGCCTTGTAGGCCCCCAGTGTATGAGGAGGCTCTTGGCCCTCATATGACTGCTGAACTGGGGTGGGGGACTGATATGTAGTGACACTACACTCTGGAGGAGTGGGATGAAAGGAATGGGAGTAAAGGGTGGGAGGGCAGGACTGGGAGGGGTTGAAAGAGGGTACTGTGATAGATATGTAACCAGAAGTAATAAATAAACATTAAAAAAAACTATGTATCTTGGGTCTGTAGTGAAATAACATCAGCCATTCCTGATTTTTGACTACTTGTGTTTTCTTTCATTTTCTTTATCTCACTATGTGTTTATATATTCTATTAAGCACCAAGACATCCTAATCAATTTTGCTACTTTTCATTACTATTATTTCTCCAGTTTCATTGCATGAATTTATATTTCATTTTCTATCTGTTTACTTTGTCAATCAGTTTCTGATTTCTTGAAATGAAAGTCCACCCTATGCTAAGTCCTCTGTTTTTCTTGTTTTGTGATACAAGGATTCAGCACAAAAAATTTTGCTCTGTATGGTACATTGTCTACACTGTACAAATTTTGCCATACTTTGCCATAATTTAGATTTGATTCAGCGTGTTCAGCAATATCTACTTAATCTCTTTTACTTCATGGATTATTTATAAACACATTATTTAGTTCCTAATAGTTGATCATTTTCCATGTATTGTCTATTAATTTTATGTTTACATGTCTATAATTATATAGACATATAATAATAATTATATGTCTATAATTCAAATATCTTAAAGTGTTAATTATTTTATCACAGAAATATGTTTGTTTTGAAAATGTTTCACAAGGAGCAGTTATTGTGTTCTCTACAAAATTTTTTTCATGTATAGTATCTGCCATTTTCAATGCATTTTCCTTCAGTGGTGCAGTTTTCATTTATAAAAGTTTGATTTAGTGTTTTTATGTTTAAATTTCATTTCTTGTGTATGAGTGTTATGTCTTCAAGTATGTCTTCAAGTACACCATGTGCATGTTTGGTGTCCATAGAGGCCAAAGGTATATGCTGGATCTCCTGAAACTGGAGATACTTATGATAATGAGCTTCCATGTGAGTGCTGGAAATCAAACATGATTCCTCTGGAGAGGAGCAAATGTTCTTAAGCACTGAGCAATATCTCCAATCCCTAATTTTGATTAAAGAAAAAACAGATTCTGCATCTCTGTTTATTAAACTAACTCAATTTGTGCATCTTTTTGAGCACTCGGCTTAAATTATAACTACTGTAATGTTTCCTACTACTTCTGGAATCCCCTTCATTCTTCTATTTGTTGCTGCTGTGACATATTTCCTTAGCTCTTTGTATGCTTTCATGCTGTGTCCAAACGAGAGACGCTGTACCTTTTGCTTCTTTTTATGCTGAAGAAAATTTTACTCCTATATACACCCTTAGCTTAGTTCCCATACATAGTTAAATGACACAGAATCAATTTGATTATTCCGACGTTTGCTCTTAAACATTTCAAGGTGATAACACAGAAAAGAAAATTAAATATCTGACTAGTTTTACTTCACAATTGGTATAATATCCTTGAAAGTATTCTACCCAATGCCTCTGAATTAATAAGATTATCTTCGCTCTGGGAGATGGTAAAACTGCTGCTGGGAGAACCCTGCTAGGAACTGTTCACTCTTTGGCTATGTGGATGGATGATACTTTTTTTTTTAATCCTTGGATATTTTCTTCACAAGCAAACATTCAATAGGATTTCTCTCTGTCTCTGTGTCTCTGTCTGTCTGTCTCTCTGTCTGTCTGTCTCTCTCCTACTTAACATATTAGTGTTTGTGTTTGTCCCTGTTATATTTTCTTTCTTGACTGAAGGAGCTAGCACACTCTGCCTATGTTACTTCTCTGTGATACTGGTTGGAAACTCCAGAAAATAACTCAGGTGATACTACAACATACCTTGTTGGCTTCTTCTCATCAGTTGTCACTCTCTGATGATGTCCAGTGTCCCATGTTAACCACTGTTTCACAGCCATTTTATTGTTTGAATTGGGAGGATATTAACCTCTCCACCAGTCCATCTTGGAAAAATGTAAGTAACGATGCTTCGTTACTGGTTTGATTTACAATTGAAGTTTCTTCGGCTAGTTTTTAATTTGCCTTTTGTAGTTCCTTTGCCTGAAAACTAATTTTATTTTCTGCTTTTGTGGTTGGTTTTTTTAAATTTTAATTTTTAATTTTAAATCACAAGAAAGGAGATACTCTTCAAGAATGAAAAGGAAAGAACAGTGCATTATTGCATGAAATGTCCTGTTTCAATGAGGCTTTGCAATGCTTTCATTAGCATTCACAGCAAGCACAAGGAGAGGCCATTTCAATGAATACCAAGCTGTCTTTAGTGATTAGAATAACAGGAATTAATATGAGGTATAAAATATCTACAGAGATATAAAACGTGGCAAGAGAATTTGTAAGGAACGAGATCTGGTTCAAATAAGGAGCATCTGAACAAAAGCATTGCTAATGATGCTTCACAGAAGAGCCGAGCATGGCAGACAGTGACGCAATCACTAGCGGCAATGTTTGGTCTTTGACCTTTAATCATTTCATATTAATTCTAATGTTCAAACCACTGGATCACAATTTAATTGTACTGCAAGTTTAAGTGTTCAAATTGTTTCTTGTAATTCAAGTGACAAAATTAAAATTAAAAACAGTGAAGGAAATCTCAGTCAATCTTCATTCTTTGCTAGCTGCTCAAAGTTAATTGTTCAGTGTGATCAGATTGGGGCACAATGTAAATCAACATGTTTTGCAAAGGGCAGAAATTATCTCTCCATTGCTCTCAAATTTAAAAGCAAAGAACGCATTTTTTCCTGTACTGACAGCTTTCCTCATAACTAGAAAAAGTTTCAGAAAAGCATTGGATGTCAGGTGTCTTCTTGTGTCTCTTGAAGTCACCATGCTTTTCATCAAAAACATTTTTTTCCAATTTTCATTGCCATCCAGTTAACATCTACCTTCACCAACTGTCTGAAATGAGAGATAAGAAAGAAAGGTCTCTCAATGCAGCAGCACATCCTGAATTCACAGAACTGAGATCTTGGAGATTAATCTTCAACTGAATCTTTATTCCTCCGGGTCTATTGGCCTGGGTGAAAATTATTAAACATTTATATCAAACATTCTGGCTGATCATATCAAACTTGAAGCTTTTGAAATGTAAGGTTTCCACTTCAAAATTGTCTAATAGCAAGAGGCAGCAAAGTTTCAAAGGTCCTATACAGAGAAAATAATTTTAAAATAGTATAAAAAGCACTCTTTTATGAGGCAAATATGAAAAGAATCCTATTGTGCTGGATTATTAAAATGGAAAAATTGCATCTACATTGATGAAGCACAGCCATTTAAGAAAAGGATAAATACAATTCCAAGGTAATAGCAAATCATAAATCAAAATAAATTTTTATTGTTAACTTTCCAGAAAGAGAAACATAAGTCTACACAAATCTGGAATCACCTTATAGAAAAATCTCTGGCATTAAATACTTGGCAAGGTGAACATGCTGATGGTGCAGTGGAAACATGTTAAATTCAGTCTAATGTCCATATTGAAGATTAGGTATCATTTGATTTGGTTCATTTTTCTGTTATCTTGCATTATTAGATAGAGGACCAGAGTTCATTTTTATGTATATTAGTTTAAATATCTAGAAATTTCCCAATGAATAACATAAGTCTGAGGACTTTTCCTATAAGCATGACTTGTTTTGGTTTAAGGATGATTTTAATTTTTGAAGGTTTTTTTTGTGTGTGGGAATGGGAAAAGCCACACCAACACATTTCTTGGCTTACATATATGGACATATAATTACCTTCTTTCTAAATCTCCCAGTATTCTTGCAGGATGCACCATTAAGGAAAACTGAAGACAATAGATAGGTGATAGAAATGGTAAATGTTCCACAATGGCTGATATGCTGCTCAAATATCTACACTATAAACTAATAACCATTATTTTTAAATGAGAGTTATACAGTACTCTGCCCATATTGGACTAGTTTCTTCAGGGTTCTACCTATTGATTCCTCTCTTCCTTCCCCTTATGTGCAAACACCTAGTACTGTCATTATCCAAGAATAACAAATGTGACTCTTCACTGTCATAGCTATTGATTTTCCTCAATGTTAATAAAGGTACTGACCATCAGAGTGCTACTTCTCATAAAAAATATATAATGAACACAAGTCAATGAATACATTGTATTTAGTAATTACTAAAACTATATTAAAAGTGGTTTAAATGACAGGTGAAGAGTATTGCTCCTTACTTGGGGGATGCTTGGAAACAATTCCTAAGAAACATACAAAACTAGTCACAACTTCAAGTTAACCAACCATAACTTTTATGTTCTACCTATTCTACAAGAAAAGAGATTATTTATTTCTACAGTGGATGTAAAGACATAAGTTAATGTCTTCCTATTCTAAACTGAAAAGTAGTCTAGACAAGGAAAAGTCAAAGAAGCAAACCTGGATCTGCATTCAAAGTACAATCAGTAAGCTCTTGTGCAAATTGTAAGTTCTCATAATATTTTGACAGTGCCTTGAACACAGCTGACATTTACTAGGTGTCTGTGCAATTGGATGAATGGATAGCAGGTGGATCTGAAGTTTTCATGGAATATTGTGGGTTATCATTGATTAAAAACTTTTCTGATTAAAGGCCATATGAGCAACATCAAGCAGGTTTCAGTGGATAAAGAGCAGGATTGAGGAGGTCAAGGAATGCAGACCAGATGTGTAACTGCGTTACTGAACAAAGATGAGAAAATAGTACTGAGCAAAGCACAAATATCATTTCCTTTGTAATATCTTAAAAGCTTGAGAGGAAGAAAGTTATTATTCAGACTTGGGATCTTAGGCTATCTTCCTAGCTCAGTATCCTGAGCAAGACACTGTGGTCTACATAACACCTTAATGAGCTTCTCTTTAAATCATATATTGTAAAAGAAAATTGTTCAAAAGTGCACAGTGGCACATGGATCATCTCAAAAAATGTAAAATGTACTTCAATTTGTTTCCTGCATCACTATGGGTCTTTTATCCATTTAGTATACATTTTCAATGTTGTACACTATATATATCCGCTTTAAAAAGGAAAGTCAATCATTGGCTTTCCAGAAAAATTACCTCAAAAAAAAAAAGGCTGTTTAACATATTTCAAATTTCCTTAAGTATGCCATAAGCTGGTGTCCTAATGTAAAGAATGATGGGTCTTCTCTTAGAGATACAATTTTGTCAAATTCTATGATATTTAGCTACAATTTCTTTGTGCTTTACAAATAAATGTGAAATTTATCCCTGTATTTATAGGTATAATTTGTATTCGAGAAGTTTCTGAGTTAAACATTTTGTATGAATTTAAATCATTTAAAATATTTACATTTTTCTGGGATTATTCCAAAAAGCATCTTTTAAATTGATTCCTCCAGTATTAACACATAAGAACATTCAGTTCTCTGAAACCTATTAACCTGATGGTCTTGCTAACTGGAAAATTGAAAGAAGTTTTGATATTTGTTTTTGATTTTCAAGTGTTGGATAATTGAGGAAAGCAATCAGGTAAATAATTATTGATTGCAACACAACTAGTAGTAGACTCCTCCCCTCCCCCAAACACGAATAGCCCTACTACAGTCTCCTAACTTACTATTGCTTTTCTGTCCTGATTAACCAGAGGTCTCTCCATCTGGCAGAGGGGTAGCAAGTTAATTCTCTCTTTTCTCTCACCAGCAACCCCCCTCTCTCTCCCTCCCTCCCTCTTTCTCTCTCTCCTTACAGTTCTATTGCTGTTAAAAGATACCATGACCAAGGCAACTCTTATAAAAGAAAGTATGTAATTGAAGGTTTGCTTAGAAATTTAGGGGGTTAGTCTGTGATTATCATGGCTAGAAGCAGAAAGGCAAGGCATTGGAAGAGTAGCTGAGAAGATTACATTCTGATCAACAAGCAGCAGAGAGAGGGGGAGAGGGGAGAAGGAGGGAGGGAGGAAAAGAGAGATACATTGGGTCTGTTGTGGATTTTTAAAACCTCAAAGCCTATCCCCAGTGACATACTTATTCCAACAATAATTCCTTCAAAAAGCTTCCTAATCTTTTCCAAACTGTTCTACCAGGAGACGACCAAGCATTTAAATGTGAGTCTATGGTTGCCAGTCTCATTCATCATTCAAATTCTCTCTCTCTCTCTCTCTCTCTCTCTCTCTCTCTCTCTCTCTCTCTCCCTCCCTCCCTTCCTCTCCCTCTCTCTTTTCCTTTCTCCTCTTTGATGGGGTTGTGTTAAACATTCTAAATGTTAATTGGTCCTGTTTGCTGTCTGTTACTTAATTGACTCTGATTGGTTAAATAAATGTTGAGGCCTGGAGATTGGGCAACGACAGAGGTAGGCAGGACTAAGGTACACCGGGGTCTTTGAGAGAGAGATAGCATCTTGGGAACAAGAAGCCCTGAGAGGAAGCCAGGAGCAGACAAGGAGGACACACCATGGGGTAGATTAAATAAGATCCTTCCATGTGGTCTGGATTATCTGCTTAGCATGGACAATAATAGTCCAAAGGGACATATGTATATATGAGGTCACATTTGGGTGATAGAATTATGAGCTAGCTTAGATGGTCTAGGATTGCACAACCCAGACCTAGGCTTGTTAAAATCCACCCAGTGTCTGTGTGTATTCATTTATAAAGGTGGGTTAAGGACTAACACCACTGACCAATTAAAGATAATATAAATACTGGGTAAACAATTTAATTAGCTATTTTTTCTACACCTCTTCTCCTATCTTCTGCTATGAATGAACACTTGCAGTCATACCCATGTGTGAGTGCATGAGCAGCTGCATGTAATTGTGGAAGTCAGAGGTCAACTTCAGGTGTTGTTCCTTAGGAACCATTCACCACGTTTTTGTGACAGCAGTATTGCTCACTGATCTGGAGTTCACTGATCAGTGTGTGCTGACTGTTCAGTGAATCCCAAGGGTCTCCCCACTTCCACATTCTTAGTTCTAGGACTGTGAAATCATTGCAACATTCCTGGCTTTTTACATACCTGAGGAGGATCAGTGTGGGTCTCCATGCTTATGTAGCAAGCGCTTCACCATCTACACTATATACTTAGCCTCTTAAGGCAATTTTTCTCCATTACCTTTCCTTCTGGTTGCCATGTGTTAGAAGTATCCCACTGAATAATATAGATTCAGTGCCATCTTGCCCTATTGGAATAATTATTCATTGCTAGCCATGGCTTCCTGTCTACAGACTTATCCTCAGCCCAAGATAGAAGACACCTTATTGTAGAAGTTATATCTTTACCTCTAAGGACACTATAGCCAATGACTGATGTAAGGAGATGGAAATTTTTCCACTCCCTCTGTTATGGAATCTGCTGCATGGCAGAGTGTAGGACTGCAGAATTTCCATGCATTCACATTGAAATAGTACCCATTTGAGGCCTTGCTTTGTTCTCTGTTCTATCTTTGTTTTCCCTAGATTGTCATTTAACTTGCTTTCAAAAAATGAATCACACAAGAACCTCTGCCTCAAGCTCTGTTTCTAAAATTTATGTATGATATACTTGGACCCACACCTGATTTTAACAGACAGATACTTAGAAAATTGAAGATTTGAGTTCCATCTCTGCAATATGAACTTCTTCACCAGCTGCAGGTGAGGAGAAGGTGGCCCATCAATCACCATATTGTGTCTAGACAAAGGATGGATGGAACTGGAAGGGACAGAATGTCTACAGAACTCTTTCACTTGGGAAGTTTGATGAAAAGAGGGTACAAAATGAGACATAAAGATGGGGGGATGTTCAAAATGCAATGCAAACAGAAACAAAGTATCTTAATTGTTCATCAAATGAATAATATAACCACTTTGGTTATATTATTATATAACCACTTTGGTTATATTATTATATAATATAATATATTATATTACTCTATATCTCTTTATTGATGTCACAGACCATGACATCTTTCCTTGGATTCTGTGTCAAAATGTAAAAGTAAATCTAATCCTTAAGGAAAAACTTTGTAACATGAATTAAAAGATGTTCAAGCAAGTAACTACATTATAAATCTTAAAATGTACCATTCATCAAAGTTTTGAGTTTCAACCACAGTCTTAGTAAGAAAGACTGAAGACACATAGCATTAAACATTATATGAATTTACTTGTGGGCTAGAAAAAGAAAATCATAAAGAAACTGACTGGCAAAACAAACAGTGAAATTTGAATGAAGCCTATGATAACAGCATTCTGTCAGTGTTGGTATTCTCATTACACTGGGATTAGGTTAAATATATTGACATACATAGAGGCAACTAGGCATTATATGTGCACAAAGAGAAAGAAAATTTGATCGAATATATGAGTAATCGGGGTGACGGATATATAGGAATTCTTGGTACCGATTTTGTAACTTTTATGTAAGCCTGAACTTATTTCATAATAAAACTTTCAAACATATATAAAGGTTGAAATTATTGCAGACACATGCATGTGTGAGTGTGAACATGGTCTATGTGCACTCATGTGAGTGGGGGTGCTGTATATGCAGAGGAGGACATCCATTGTCATCAATCTCTGACTTAATTTAGGATACTTTTTAATTGACAGCAGTTAAAAACTGCTTACACAGCAATGTTTTTCTGCTCTACATTTCTTACTTATGATGCCATAATTATATCATAATCATCTTCTGAAATATATATATATATTAAAATCATTTAGCACATTAAGGAGGGGGGAAGACAAAATATAGAAAACGAATGTAGTGTTAAGTACATGGATATTTTATCCTAAAGTAATTATACTGCAATAACCATCAACCAAGAAAACAAACCAATGGCATTACCATGGCCTTCAAAGCAGTCTCTGTTATCCTTGCTGATTTGATTAAAAGTTTAGGTCAAGCTCTTTCATCAAACCCATATATGCTTCATACATCAATTCTTCAATTTTTTTAATTTGTATGCCTTTACATAATCATGTATCCACTTATCAGCAGCTATTTTTCATCATATAACAAGTACTGAATATTAACTTTAAAGAACATACACTTACATCTTCCAGCCACCCTGTATGTGACTTTCTTTTCCCTCTACAAACACTGGAGTACAGCGCCTCTCCTGATTCTCTCACTTTGAATAGCTATAGAAAATCATCCTTAATTCCTTCTTCAGAGCCAAGCTTCATCCCAATCATCTATGTCTAGAAGAGTTAATTTAGAAGTCTGAAAAGAAATTTGGATGAAATAAGGTTGAGTGAATATTTTAAGTGAGATTTTCTACTTCTTACCACTTTGTCTAACATGATAATTTTAATAAACATTAATAATTGAAGGAAGTATGTGGGCATAAATTCACTAAATTGTGTTGGAAGAAAACAATTTCATGCTAAATGTATATAATATAGTATAATATTTTGAATGTATAATAAGATAGATGTCATACACTAAGAAAATACAGAACAGTAAGAAAATATGTTTATTTTTAGCTTCATAATATTGGAAACTACAGTTATCCTTGCTATAGGTTCCTTTTAGGCAATTAGGTAAATTTTTAAGTGAATTAAGGTTGAGAGTATTTAATAAATCAAAGGGAATAATTTTGGCCTGTCTTATTGATTAAGTTATGATTACCCTAGAATAGATTTAATTTATCCCTTTGCCTAAAAGAATATTGACCTGCAAACACTGAAGGATTTTTATATTGCATATTTAATGTGGAAATTTGCCCTCTTCCAATATATGTTAGTTATCTTCCTTAAAGTGAAGTGTAACAAGGTCTTGTAGATGAATTAGAGCAATAAAGCAGAAATTTAGTTTGAAACGGTATAATTGCTAGAGTTGAATAATAGTTGGATTATTGATTAATTTGCCTTGTTTGTTTAAATCACAGTCATTTCTTTTCCCCATAAGAATTACAAATTGGAAACCTCTGAGTTAATGCTAAAATAACGACAACAAAGTACAATATAATCGGCCATACCTCATCACTTCTGCAGCATTCCAAAGCCTAGCAGGAATCATGAATTGTAGAAAATAACACAACTGGACTTCCTCCTTTCTTGCTATTTAACTCTGAGAAATTGAAATGGTACCAAAC
This sequence comes from Lophiomys imhausi, assembly GCA_907164525.1. Classification (NCBI taxonomy): domain Eukaryota; kingdom Metazoa; phylum Chordata; class Mammalia; order Rodentia; family Muridae; genus Lophiomys; species Lophiomys imhausi. Next base: position 4,448,698 of record CAJQZJ010001558.1, read on the forward strand.
CAATGAGGCCACCCCCACTCAAAGTCATTAACAAATTAGCATTCTTTATTTCTTGAGTTGATTACATTTTTGTGTTTTTAAGCTAAAAAAATAAAAAAATAATAAATCATGGCTCAAATACTAGGAAATGTCTGGCATTCGTGGCATTCTGCCAGTGCTTTTTTTTAATATAATGTTTATTTATTAAATCAAGTTAAATCTCCATCACAGTGCCCTCTTTCCACCCCTCCTGGTTCCACCTTCCCATCCTCTCCTCCCTCTCCCACCCATCCCACTCCTCCCATGTGGAGTCTCCCTACAAATCAGCCCCTCTCAGTTCATCAGTCATATGAGGGCTAAGAGCTTCCTCTTGCACTGGGGGCCTACATGGTAGCACCCCCAGGACAAATTATCCTATTGATAGGTAACAAAGCCTATGTTCCTGATCTTTTTGGTGTGTTGTTTGTAGGATAGTTATCCTGTACTATATGGCTAAAATCCATTTGTAAGTGATTAGATGCCATATGCCAGTGCATATTTTGACAGTAATGTCACCTTTCCTTTCAGGTAGAATAACTAACACAATTTGCGATTGTCCAACTTGTATTAAAGTCCCATGGCAGGAGTGGATAAAAACTCCATCAAAGAATCCAAGCATTATCCTCACAGAGCTAAACAATCAAATTGAAAGACCTGGGGAGGTAAGTTCCTCACCCGATGCTCAGGATATCACGACCGCCCCAAAACTCGCAAGAGGCCATCTTGATGCAATCACAGAGGTTTATTTCGGGGGGGAGGGTCAGTGCACTCAGGGCGCTACTCTTATCCCATGCAGGGGTAGAGGAGCAGTGACCACAATTTGGGGGACAGTAGAGTATTTAAACTACAACCCAAAGGGGTGAGGGGAAATACAAGTGGAAAGTACCAGCCCAACCCATTGTTTACCACAACCCAAGGGGGGAGGGGAAATACAAGTGGAAAGTACCAGCCCAGCCCATTGTTTACCATAACTGAAGGGGGTGAGGGGAATGCAGGTAGAATGTACCAGCCCATTAGTTAGTCAACAGGAAACATCCTACACCTGTTTTTCTCAGGAATGAATTTAATCTTACTTCAACATCGGCTTTTGTGGTCAGCCGGTTCCTGAAACCCTAGGGGCCCATGATAGTCATCTGCTTTGTGGCCAGCTAAGTTCCGGGAACCACCTGGCAGCTGGCCTGGCTCTACTGCTGATTTAGGGGGTCTTTTAATAATTTTCATTCCCTTCAAAATCAACCTCCCTGACTATGGGATTTGATTTAAACCTCCCAGCCTCATTCTCTTGGATTCCACTGTCCCTGCCAAGCTCTTTATTCTGAGACTCTTAAGTTCTTATGACTACTGCTTTTATTGACTTTCTTATATTCCAATTGTTTCTTCACCTTAATTTGTTCCATGACCCACTCACTGAATCTCCTTTGTCTATATTTACACACAATCTTGGGTCCTTATTTAGCCTCAACAGTATAAGTGTGTTCTGTATACTCATGCTTCCAAACTTATATCTACACACATTTCTCTTCCTAAACCCTAGATTCATTTATAACTGCCTACTTGATATTGTTACTTGAATACCTAGTAATGATCTGTTAAGTAATACAGCAGGCTTCTACTCAGAACAGCACCCTTAATCTTGCTCTATTCTCCAACTACAATTCCATTCTCAAGGTCAGGTAAATCAAGACTACCATTTTTGTTTCATTTTTTTTCCTGAAGATATAAGTCTAGGGTCACTTTGAGTCTTGTGTTATTTACACTTTTCACCTAACACATCAGGTACTTGTTTACATTTTAACTGCAAAATGTATCAAAGACAAACACCTTATTTATTATTGTAGCCCACAAGAATCATAAATGCAAAGATGTATAATGTGAGACAGGATATTTGGGTAATATCAAATTATCCCTTCATATATATATTTTTTAATATATTATATACATATGCTATAATATATAATATATTGTGTATATATTTATAATATGGGATATATAAATATATTATACATCTATTTGTATAATATATATACAAATAAAAATTATTTTACAGGAAATCTTGTAGAAACCACTTCAAAAAAGTGAGCACTAATCAAATAACATCTCAACATTTGGTGCATGATGATAGACTGCACCAAGGTCACTCTACACGGGTGCTAAAATTGAAGTGCTGGAATTTAAACTGAAGGACACCTGAGCAGGCCCAAGTTGAGATACATTCCTTAGACTACTAACACTTCAGATGTGTTATAAACCACAAAGACTGAGGAAAACCTGGGACTGCAGAAGGCATGACAACCACTGCAGTATGGATCCTGTGAGATGATCATTAGAGTCATAATAACTCTCTTCTAATGCTGCTGTCTTTCACTAGACTTTGGCATTGATATTTCCACAGTGAAAAGGGCATCTGGTCCAAGATCCTCATCCCCGGCAGAGACATTCTATTATAAGCTAGTCAAAACAAAAGATCTGCTTTGTTATATATATGAAAACTGATACTGCAATGAAATTTGGAGAATATTCTTGGCAACAAATGTGTTGGGAAAATCAAAATGGAGACAGACATAATAGCTTTATCTCTCCCGTGTGGGAAGTTATAAGAATCACTCAAGAAATACTAGTGAAAACTGGAATCTCCACAGTTCTGACCTTTAGAAGTCATTGTGGGATGACAAGGAGACATTATCTTTAAGCAGCAAAGTGTTTTCATGAGATGCCACTTTACACAGATAGTCACATATTTGATTGAGGTTGAACAGCTCTACACCAGTATGTAAATAACACCCTTTAATTATCTGTTACATAAACTAAGAAATAAACCCCTAGGATTGGACTTGTTTTGCTCCCACTTTTAGATATCATTTGTTTTGACATCTTAGTAGTTCTTTTTAACAATTCTCCTCGAGCTCCACAGCTCATTTCACAGGTTACCATATAGAGGGTCCCTTCTGTGGTCATGACATCTGAGATTACAAATTATTCATTATGAAGCTTTCCACAGCATGTGTTATCTCATTTGAATCGTGATGCGGCATGGCTTTGTCCTGGAAGATCAAATCTTTAGATATATACCAAAGGAGCAATGCATTTTAAAGAAGAAAATGCTTTAAAGTTATATCCAGAGCTGAGAACAATACCACACAGGCTCAGGGACCCCCAGATTTAAATTAAGAATATTGCTTTTATTATACAATGAACTGTATTTTTCTGTTCAAGCTGAGACATTCAGCAGCTAACAATGTTACTGTTAAGCACATGTTTTAAAAAAAAGAATCTTAAATATTTCTTTGCAAGGAAACAGCATAATGGCAAAACATGGCCATCATATCCAGTTTCCTAATGGCTCCACAGAAAAAATGAACAAAGAACAAAAATCAGTGTAGATAAAACTTTTAGATGAACCATAGAGCTAGCCAGTATGATAGGAGTTTATTATAGCAACATCTTTGTGACAATCAGCATCGCCTTTGAAAGACTGAACCATAAACTGTTTATTTTTCATCTGCCATACAGAATGTACTACAGACTGTAATGTTCCTCAAGATTCTTTGTAAGTAAAAATGTTAGTTATTCAAACAAATAAATGATGAGAAGATTACTGAAAGATGTATTACGCTTTGAATAGGCCATAGATTTGTTAGAAAAATATAAGTATTAAAGTATCATTTTGTACATATTTGGCCCCTGACTTTAACATTCTACTATCTAACCAACTCCATGAGTTTAAAGGTCTATATGTGACTCAACATTCATACTATCTTGCAACACACTTTTAAGAGTATCTTCTTAGATTGGGAAGGTACACTGGGCCATTTAACTCTCATAAATGTGGCATATTTATATCTATTGTTTTGTATAATACTTAGTGTTATAAGAGAAGGAACCAGCTGTTGGACTGAAAGGGGAAACTTCTGAGGGGAAGAGGGTGGAAGGGCAGGATAGGAAGGGGGAATAGGGAGGGGTTTGTTACTGAGATGTAACTTGAAGAAAAAAAATAAAGTATTTAAAAAAATTAAAAAAAATAATAAAAAAATAAAAAAGTATCATTTTGTTGTTGTTTTCAGGGTGTTGCTTTGCTCTGTGTAAGGTATGGTGTGGGTATGTTGTGTGGTATATATATGTGTGTGTGTGTGTGTGTGTGTGTGTGTGTGTGTGTGTGTGTGTGT